>CM067328.1:124355000-124527500 GCA_034376525.1 Nicotiana benthamiana
TCATTAAAACCTTACTAAAATAAAATCCAATGGGAAAAAATCCTAGTGAAGGAAAAAGAGTACACATGTTTAGAAACACGCCTTTTGGTTGCCTCGTTAAAAACCTTGCAAGGAAAACCCAGTGGCACAAAATCTTGTAAGGGAAAAATAGTGCAACGCGCATTAACTCCCCCTAATGAAAGCATCAATTGACATACTTGAGCTTTCGCATCCCGATCTTATGTCCTAGCTTCTTGAAGGATGACGTCAATAGAGATTTTTTGAACAAATTAGTCATATTATCATTTGCACCAATTGCACTAAGATATGGTACTTTAGAACCAAGTACCTCTTGATTATTTTCTTTATGTCAGAATGGATCCTTACTCACATCAAGCGATCGAACAACCATTGGAGTGCTTAAGAATGTGCTCCATCCATGTAAAATCGTTTCAATACCTTTTCTATGTAGGCAGATTGATGAACAAAAGTTCCTTTTACCAAATGTTCAATTTGCAAACTAAGACATAATTTTGTCTTTCTGAGATCTTTCATCTCGAATTACTTTTTTAAATAATAAATTACCTTTTGGAGTTCTATAGGAGTTCCAATAAGGTTTATTTCATCAACATATTCCAAAAATGACATCATTTATATAGCCTTCCTTTAATACATACTCACTAAGACAATTATATCACATTCGTCCTGATTGCTTTAGAGCGTACAATGATCATTAGAATTTGATTTAAAAAATTTCCGAGGACTTTGAATTATTTGTGTTAGGCATTTTAAATCCGTCAGAAATGTTTATGTATATCTCATTATCAAGTGACTCATAACGATGCAGTAATACATCCATTAAATGCATGTCAAGCTTTTCATGGATAGCAAAATTAATGAGATAACGGAATGTTATAGCATCCATAAGGGTTAATATGTCTCTTCATAATCGACACTGAACTTTATGAAAATAATTGTGCGACAAAGCGTGCCTTATATATTTGTACCCCATTATCACAAAAGAGGCACGTGGTTCAAGATGAGATAATGATGGATTTTTCCACAAAATTATCTGTTTGGTTTCACCAACTTCTCTTTTAATTTTGGAAAAGATGTCTCATCTAATCGAGAGTATACAAACCGTGCAGTAAACTAATTCCTTGTCAATGTTTCGAGGTAGCAAATAATGGAAGGTTATTCAAACCCAGCATATATTTCTAACCTTCTTTACATACCCATTTTGGTTTGATATAGTGGAGCTACAGCCACGTAGACTACGCATCTAAAAATTCTTAAATGTTATATATTAGGTTCATGACCCAAAACTAATTGCAACTGAGATTATTTATGATAATTTGTCAGTTTGAGACAAACTAACATTGCTTCACGCAAAATGGCATGACCATAAACAGAAATGCGCATCCTTGTTTTCTTAAGTAACGGTGTTGCTATTAAATGCAGACGCTCAATTGAAGACTCTGGAAGAAAATTTTGAGTTTGAACATGAGCAATAATCATTAAATGCCAGGGATGAAAACTCAGTAGCATTATCAAGGCCAGTAGACTTAATTGGATTATCGGAAAATTGCTCCGGTAATCGAATTATTTGTGCTATGCGAGATGATAATAGGCACACATGAGACCATCTAGAAGTTGCGTCTATTAAGGCCATAAAATACCTAAACGACCTACTAGGTAGGCCAATAGGTCCACAAATATCCCATTGTATATGTTCCAAAAATGCAGAGGACTAAATTCCAACCTTTATTGGTGATTGTCTAATAATTAACTTACCTTGATAACATGAAGTACAAGAAAATTCATTAATTAAAAGAATTTTCAAATTCTTTAGTAAACTCCCATTTGAGTTTTCTATTATTCGTCTCATCATTATTTATCCAAGGTTTCCCAATCGATCATGCCAAAGTACAAAAGTATTGGAATCGGTAACCGTTTGATTTACGGTAGAAGGTGCCTCAATTGCACTAATTATTGTCAAATACAGGCCACACAATAAAGATGGGATCTTCTCAATAACCCTCTTTTGGCCAGAGACATTCTTGGTAATGATGAGATATTCAAGATTATTCTCATCTATCGTCTCAATATGATATCTATTTCGACGAATATCTTTAAAACTCAACAAGTTCCTCTTGGACTTTGGAGGAGAATATTGCATTCTCTATGATAATTATTGTTCCGTTAGGAAAATTATAGTAGCTCTTCCAGAGCCTTCAATTATATTACTACTACCAGAAATTGTAGTAACATCTGCCTTATACATACTTAAATGAGAGAAATATTTCTTCTCTTTCAATATTCTATTTATCGTACATGAATCAATTAAATAGATCTATCATAGATTTTGTCGAGGAACGTTTTATATTGGTTCCAACCTCCTTATGTAGCACAAAGATTTCATCATTCATATATT
The DNA here is from genome assembly GCA_034376525.1 of Nicotiana benthamiana. NCBI lineage: Eukaryota > Viridiplantae > Streptophyta > Magnoliopsida > Solanales > Solanaceae > Nicotiana > Nicotiana benthamiana. Next base: position 124,357,414 of record CM067328.1, read on the forward strand.
CATGTACCTGAAACTCTCATGAGATTTTTTGTGAATTGTTATGTCATGTGATCTTCTATATCACTTGCCTCCTTTATTATGATCATTTTGATCGTTTGCTCATCTTCTTTATCAAGAAGTTTATTTGAAACTAATTGTATATAGGTTTTAAGTATAACTTAGATTTTGTCCTTCTAAGACTTAATATGAGCATTTACAATGAGAATATAGTTATATTCTTTGTGTCAGCAAATGTGTCCAACATGCTTAGCAATATATTGTATCAATTATCTTTTATTATCTTCATGTTCATATAATCTTATTCAAGGATCTAGATATATCTATATGTACACATAATTCATTACACATAACCTTTTCTCAATTGTTTATCCTTTCTCCCCCTCATGTTAGAAAAACTGACTTGCTTCCTCAAATTTGAAAATCCATCTTTGTGCGCTATGGTATTAATCAAAATATACACCGCACAACAATAATAAAAAGATGGAATTATTTGGTTCCTGACCCCGAATCACTTGTGAGGGGAGAAAATAATATACTTTCGTATATAACGTATATCAAATCCATATACAAAATTTTGTTTGCATAAGCAATTATTTAGCTATTAGGTGGAGACACTCAATAAATTTGTTTTTAATCCAATTGTGATATGAACCAACTTATAAAGATGAACTATCTTGAATAAAAGAATCTGGAAATTATACTCTAAATCAAATTTTTGAGAAAGTTATCTCGCAAAACATCATACTGCAAGTTAATAATAATCGCACATGTAACCATCTTATAGATGCATTTTAGGTGGAATACATGGCAGGTGAATAAGGCCATATTCACCGTTGATATTTTCAGCATTCATGGGATTCAATCCCTATTTTAGTTGATTTACTAATTAATGAGAACACACAATTTAAAAGAATTCATAATGAACTTTCTAGTTCTTTTTACATTTACCCATGTGAATTCTCTATTATTTTTGCATGTTATACATAAATTGATATGGCTAAATCGGTTATGCCAACTGAATAAATTATAAATATTGATAAACTTCATATTTACACCATGACATGTAAAATATAGGTTTTTATTTCAATAAACATCCACTTCATTGTGGTATTCTTTTATGTGTGTAGTACATACTAGAGAATAAAACGGGTAGCTTTTCACATACATATTACCCAGCTACAAGTTATAGTAATAGAAGATATTAAATCTATACTTTGTTTATAGTCTCAATATAATCGGTCGCTTTCACGTATACTTTAAAAACTAAATAAGTCTCTTTGAGACTTACTACAACACAATATATTATTGGTAATCAATTGTGTTTCCCCAAAATAGTAATAATAGGCTCCTCTAGATCTCTCAATTAATTTGGTACTATTACATATTCATCAACATACACATGGTGAATATCTTATTCAAGGAGAAAGTTATACCATTATGGTCATGGTCAAAATTAAATGCAAGATATGTTTCTTGCATTATTATTTTCTTTGAATGATCACATTGCAAAAATATTTTTGCGTACAATAGGTACTTGACCAATGACCATTTATACCATAATAATGATACTATTTTCTTATATCATCTCAAATCTCCTTCTAGAGGTGAGTGTGGTATATTCACTACCACTAGTATGCTCATATTCTTTCAAGAATGAATATGTATTCATAAATCACATGTTTTTACATTAAACTCATGGATGCACCATAGTCACTGTGTAAAATCGATGACAAATAAGGATTATTTTGACAATCCTTATTATTCTCATTATCACAATGATGACGAAATTATAATTTCGTCCACTGCCACTTCCACATCCATTGATACATTTACGGTAATAATTTTGTCTTATTTCAGACTTATCACATATTTCTATCATATTCTCTTAAGGGAAAGAGAATGGATCAAATTCAATGCGACGAATTTTCACTTCTTGTGCTCAGGATCATACATGACTTTGATCATGGCAAGACATAGAAATTTTACCACTTCTACTAATTATAATTTCTTACTAACTCCATTAGAATTAATCAAATTTTATTGTCTTTGCTTGTATATAAAATCAAACTATAGAATTTCAAGAATTTAAAAGGGAAAAATAAAGTAAAATACTTACCTAACAATATCTCTTACAAAAGAAACTTTAGATTTGTAGTTAATAATCACAAGAAAATATCAATAAAGTTTATAAACCATGTTATGCGCTTTAATTTATTATTAAATTTTGGTGAGTCCAACTATCCAATCAAGAGAAATTTTCATGATCATAAACAATAAGCTATTTTAGTACTCCAAAATTAATATTGTAATTAGTTCACTATAGGATTAGTAGAAAAGTTTACGTAATAATATTACTACAAGTAAGTATGGTATGATATCTTTTATCAATTTTAGCATATATACCTGGGAATTTCTCTGGAATTAATCTCACCTTTCAACGGAAAGATAACTTATTTTTCTTACTGCATAAGATAATATCAAATATATCTTTGTTGGGAAGAAGACAAAACCCAACTGGCGCAAATCTTCTCAATTAGTTAGAGGCTCATGCAGATAATACGTTATAAAATATAACTTAAAGTAACAATATGGAACAACGAAACAAAGGTAATTTAGTAAATTTGAAAAAGAAATGGAGATAGATAAGGAAGAGATTTTCTGTCACGACCCCAAACCCGACTGTGATGGCGCCCAGCACATTGCTAGGCAATTCCGACCAATCACACTTACGTTCTAAGCTACAAGCTCATATCCTTAATTCACAAATCATTAATAGCGATGAGAAAATCCGAAATTTTAGCAGTTATATATAGAAAACGTCCCAACAACTAGTACATAGCAACCTCCCACAGATCTGGGGTCATGAGTCAAGAACCTCTACCAGAATATGATAAGAATACTAAAGTATATCATAATATGAGTACGCGAAAATATCAAAATATAGAAATAATGGAGGAGTCGGGTCCTGCGGACGCTAGGCAGCTACCTCGACAAGCTCCGAAGAATACACTGAAAACAGCTGAAAGATCAACCCTACCTTGAGGTACCTGGATCTGCACACATGGTGCAGGGAGTAAAGTTAGTACTTCCAACTCAGTGGTAATAGACATGTATAATGATATTGAAGGCAAGAAATCCCAGTATACTACATCGTAAAGCTGTAACAGTGTTTTTATTCTTTTTAATAGTGTAAATCTCAATAATCAGTAACAGGTAGAGCAGATAAATGTAAATACATGGATGCAATGAAAAATGCACATGAACGCTACGGCGCGTAGCCCGATTCATTTGGGTACCCGCGCTCACTGTTGGGGTTCAGACTCCGGAGGGGCTCCAACAACCCAAGTGCAATATCATAGTAACATACGCTATGGCACGTAGGCAGATCCACTATCAGTCTACCAACATGCATGGAAGCCTCACATCCATAAAGAGTTTACCATTTTCCGTTTATCGGTAATTATAGAATTAGGTGTTCAAAACCTCAGAATTTACCCATCATGCTTAAACAATGCTCTAGCTCTGGACTAATATCATGAAAACATGCTATAATTCATAGAAACAGTGATAAAAATTCTCGCGAGATCTAAATATCCGGCACGAAGCCCAAATATATCCATAACCATCCAAGTAAGAGGTTTACCGGCTTATTTAAACAACCAACACAGTACAATGCCAATCGGTCGGACTAAGCCATTGTCCCCAATCACAATCGACCCCGCACTCACCGTAGAGCACGTGTCTCACCTCAATACACAAACCCTCATTTCATCATCCACATCTATTACTCACCTCGAACCGGCTACGAAACTAGTCCGCTATGCCTTTCCCTCTAAAATCAATTTTCTCGGGTGCCAAATCTGATCAAAACCAATAGGAATACATCAAAATCGGCTAATGGAACATAACCAATCGAAATAACTCGAAATACACCCAAAAATACGAAGTTGGCAAAACCCGAGCCCCGGGCCAACTTCTCAAAAATTACGAAATTTAAATTTTCGGAATCCTCATCTCGCCACGAGTCCATACGTATGAAGTTTATCATAATCAGAGTCCAATAGCACCTTCAAATTCCAAATTTTCAATACCGAAAACCATGCCCTAATTCTCTAATTCCACCTAAATTTCAAAGATTTAGATGATGATTCTTCAATAAAATCACGTAATTAGCTCAAAAAACTTACCTCAAGTAAAATCCTAGGTGAAATCCTCTTACTCCCTCGTCCAATAGCTCCAAAATGTGCTCAACAATGCTGGAAAATGGTATTTGCTCGTGGATGTTATGTTATAAAACCCTTATGTCTGCCCAGGCATTTCTTCTATCCGATCGCATCAACTCACATGTGATCGCATTGAACAACTATTTCAGGCCTCCAAAATGTCCTACGCGATCACAACACCTACTATGCAATCGCATTGCTTCGGATTCCAACACTATACGATCACATAACTTGCCTCGCGATTGCACTGCACAAATTTTCCCCCTCAGCAACTAAGGCTTATTACATTACGCGATCGCATAAGACTTTCCTGTGATCGTAGAGAACATCTTCTTCCACCTATGCGATCGTATACCCGTGACCGCGATCGCATTGAACAATTTTTAAAGCCTCCCCAAACCTTCTATGCGATCATAACAACACTCATGCAATCGTATTGAACAAAATCCTGCAACATTTATGACAGCAAAATCTGATCTCCTAGCCAACCAAAAATGTCCCCTTTGAACCTCTGAAATCACCCCGAGGCCCCCGGGACCCCAACCAATAATTCCAACCTACTCCAAGACATCGTACGAAATTGTTCCAATCATAAAAACATGACCCTAAACACAAAAATCATCAAATCATGACAGATTCAAGCCTAAATTTCAACTATAACTTCCGAAACTAACATTCGATCAAAAAACCGACCAAACGACTTCCGATTGACCTAAACATTTACAAAAATTTCCAAAATCACCAAAGAAGCTTCAGCAAATCTCAGAATTCCATTCTGACCCCTAGATAAAAATCTTACCTATCCACCGGAATTTTCCGAAATTCAAACTTAACAATTCAAGCCTAATTCTACACCGGACCTCCAAATTCAGTTTCGTTTTTAGTACCAAGACATAAATCACCACCCGAAACTAGCCGAATTGTCGGAAATCTATTCAGAGCCCTATAACTCATGAGTAAGCATCCGATTGACTTTTCCAAATTAGCCTTCTATTAAAGAGACTAATTGTCTCAATTTCAACCAAACTATGTCTGATTCACTTCAACCTCTCCAAACACATATAATGAAACATGTAGAAGCACAAAACGGATAAAACGGGGTGGTAACTCACATGACGATGGGCCGGGTCGTCACATCCTCCCAAACTAAAACAAATGCTCGTCCTCGAGTGGGTCAAGAAACATACCCGGAGCCTCAAAAAATGAGGATATCTGCCCCGCATTTCCTGCTCGGTCTCCCATGTGGCCTCCTCTATGGGCCAACTTCTCCACTGTACCTTCACCAAAACTATGTCCTTTGATCTCAACTTTCGAATCTGATGACCCAAAATAGCCACTGACTCCACATCATAGGTCAAGTCTTCATCTAACTGGATTGTGCTGAAGTCTAATACATGAGACGAGTCACTAACATACTTCATGATCATAGAAACATGGAACACTTGGTGAATCCCCGGCAAGTTGGGTGGCAAAGCAAGCATATAGGCTACCTCGTCAATCCTTTTGAGTATCCTAAAAGGTATAATGAACAGCTAACTCATCTTCCCTTTCTTTCCAAACCTCATCACGCCTTCATAGGCAAAACCTTCAACAAAACCTTCTCGCCCACAATATAAGATACATCCCGAACCTTCCAGTCCGCATAACTGTTCTGACACGACTGAGCCATACCAAGTCTCTCTTGGATACTTTTCACTTTCCCTAAGGCATCCTGAACTATCTCTGCCCCCAATAGTCTAGCCTCAACGGGATCAAACTAGCAAACTGGAGATCTATACCGTCTCTTATATAAAGCCTCATACGACGCCATCTGAATGTTGGACTGATAACTATTCTTATACGCCAACTCTGCAAGTGGCAAGAACTCTGCCCAAAAACCTCCAAAATCAATAACACATGCACACAACATATCTTTCAATATCTGAATAGTAAGCTCGGACTGTCTGTCCGTCTGAGGATGAAAAGCTATGCTCATCTGAATCTAAGTGCCCAAATCCCGATGAAAAGTCCTCAAGAACTGGGAAGAAAACTGAGTACCCTTGTCTGAGACAATAGAAAGTAGGAACCCATGCAACCACACAATCTCACGGAAAAAAATCTCTGCTAACCGCTCCGAAGAATAGGTGGTACACACCGGAATGAAATGCGTAGACTTGGTCAGCCTATCCACAATCACCCAAATAGAATCTAAGTCCCTTGAGGTATGAGGGAGACCACTCACAAAGTCCATAGTAATCTTCTCCCATTTCCACTCGAGAATATCCATCTGCTGAAGTACACCACCAGGTCTCTAATGTGCATATTTGACCTACTAACAATTAAGACACCTAGCCACATAAATCACATTGTCCTTTTTCATTCTCTTCCACCAATAATGCTGCCTCAACTCCTGGTACATATTCACGGTACCTGGATGAATACAATACCGCGAGCTGTGGGCCTCCTCTAATGTCAAATCTCTGAGCCCATCCACATTGGGCACGCAAATATTGCCCTGCATCCACAACACACCATCACTACCAATAGCCATATCTCTGGCATCATCATGCTGGACCCTATCCTTTAGGACAAGTAAATGTGGGACATCATACTGGCTCTCTCTTATGCGATCATACAAAGAAGACCTGGAAACCATACAAGCCTACACCCAGCTAGGCTCTGAAATATCTAACCTTACCATTCGATTGGCCAAGGCCTGAACATCAACTGCAAGGGGCCTCTCCCCAACTGGAATGTACGCCAAGCTACACATACTCACCGCCTTCCGGCTCAAAGCATTGGCCACTACATTGGCCTTCCCTGGATGATACAATATGGTAATATCATAATCCTTGAGTAACTCAAGCCACCTCTGCTGTCTCATATTGAGGTCCTTCTTTCTTAAACAAGTGCTGAAGGCTGCGATGGCCCATGAATACCTCACAGGACACGCCATATAGACAGTGCCTCAAAATTTTCAAAGCATGAACTATAGCAGCCAACTCCAACCCATGAACAGGGTAGGTTTTCTCATAAGGCTTAGGCTGATGCGAAGCATACGCAATAACGCTACCCTCCTATGTCAATACACATCCGATCCCAACTCTCGAAGCATCACAATATATCGAGTAAGAGCCTGAAGCTGATGGCAATACTAGCACCGGAGCTGTAGTCAACATAGACTTGAGCTTTTGGAAGCTCTCCTCATACTCATATGACCATACAAATGGTGCATTCTTCTGCGTCAACTTCGTTAAAGGCAAAGCAATAGATGAAAAAACCCTGAACGAATTTGAGGTAATAACCCGCCAAACTTAGGAAAATCCGAATCTCAATAGCTGAGGATGGTTTGAGCCAACTCTGCACCGCCTCGATCTTCTTCGGGTAAACCTGAATACCATCACTAGACACCACGTGTCCCATAAAAGCCACGGAACTGAGCTAGAACTCACACTTAGAGAACTTTGCATACATCATCTCCTCCTCAACCTCTGCAATACCACCCTGAAGTGTTGCGTGCTTCTCCTGGCTACGCGAGTACACCAAAATATCATCAATAAACAAGATCATAAAAGAATCTAGATACGGCCTAAATACAGTATTCATCAAGTGCACGAAAGAGGTTAGGGCATTTGTCAGCCCAAATGACATAGCCAGAAACTCATAATGCCCATATCTTGTTCTGAAAGTTGTCTTCATGATATAAGAATCCCAAATATTCAGCTGGTGATAGCCCGAACGTAGATCAACCCTAGAGAATACCTTTGCTCCCTTAAGCTGGTCAAACAAATCCTCAATACGGGGTAGTGGATACTTGTTCTTTACTGTCACTTTGTTCAGCTGTCTGTAATCAATGCACATTTTCATTGTGCCATTCTTCTTCTTTAAAAATAACACCAGTGCTCCCCATGGCGACACACTCAGGCGAATGAACCCCTTATCTAGGAATTCCTATAGCTGCTCCTTTAACTCCTTTAGCCCTGCTGGTGCCATACGATAGGGAGGAATAAAGATGGGTTGAGGGCCCCGCACAAAATCAATACCAAAGTCAATATCCCTATCCGGTGGCATGCCCGACAGGTCTGCTAGAAATACATCAGGGAATTCCCTCACCACGGGGGTAGAATCAATACTAGGAGCCTCAGCCCCAACATCCCTCACAAATACAAGATATGATAAACATCCCTTCCCAACCATCCGCTGGGCCTTTAAGAAAGAGATTACCCTGCTGCGTACATAATCCGTCGTACCACAACACACGATCCTCAGGACACCCGACATAGCCAATGTGACTATCTTTGCGTGAAAGTCCAGAATAGCATGGCATGGTGATAGCCAACCTATGCCAAGAATAACATCAAAATCCACCATGCTCAATAGCAACAAGTCAGCTCAGGTCTCCAAACCCCCAATAGACACAAGACAGGACCGATACACGTGGTCCACAATTATGGTATCACCCACCGGGGTAGATACATGCACATGTAATGCTAGACACCATTGGGTAGTCCCCAAATGATGAGAAAAGTAAGAAGATACATAAGAATATGTGGATCCGGGATCAAATAAAACTGAGGCATCCCTTTGGAAAACTAAGATAATATATGTGATCACTGTGTCTGAAGCAACAACATCTCTCATATCTGGAATTGAATAGAAATAATCCTGACCACCACTCGACAGCGCAACACTCCTGGGGCGACCTCTAGATGACTGACCCCCACCCCTACTAGACTGGGATGGTGCTGAAGTAGATGGAGTACAAGAAGAGGGTTGATCCCTTTGCTGAGACCTACCACTGCGAAGTCGAGGAAACTACCTCCTCATGTGTCCAAACTCTCAACACTCATATAACCTACTGGGGGCTGGAGAAGAGGACTAAAGGGAACCCCTCACTGCAGATGAACCCTGGGCAGATGAAGCAAGTGCAGTACCCTGAGCTGGGAGGGCGCTGAGTGAAGATTGGCCCTACTGATAACCCTGGTGGCCACAGCCGGAAGAAGCTCCACTCTGCTCTAGGCAGCCTGACTGAGGAGGTTTAAAAGAAAGACCTCTGCCCTAATGATACCGGCCCCTAGATGGAGCACCACTATAGCTGCCTGAACATCGAGGCCTCTTGGCCTCCCTCTCCCCTCCCTCTCGTCGACGATCTACCTCAATCTGGCGAGCCTGGTCCACTACCTCCTTGAAGGTCACTGTTACCACTCTCTCTCTGGTCATCAAGATACCAATTGAATAGTTGAGGCCATCTATGAACCTCCTGATCCTCTCCCGCTCTGTCGGGATCATCCATGTAGCATGTCTGGCGAACTGAGTATACCTCAACTCGTATTGAGTCACAATCATATCCCCCTGAACTCGGCATTGAAACTAGTGGCGCAGCTCCTCCTTGCGGGACTGCGGCACATACATCTCTAAAAATAGAGTGGAAAACTACTGCCAGGTAAGAGGTGCTTCTCCTGCGGGCCTACGTCTCTCAAACTCCTCCCACCATGTGAATGATGGCCCCAAGAACTTGAAGGTAGTAAAAGATACCCCACTAGACTCTAGAATCCCTACTGTACGAAGCATCCTATAACACTTATCCAGAAATCCCTAGGCATCCTCTCCCTTAGTATCGCTGAATGTAGGAGGCTAAAGTCTGCCAAACCTCTCTAACAGATGCTACTCATCGTCAGGCATCACTGGAACAACATGCCCTGTGGCTGGTGCAACTGGAAAAGCCGGTGCAACTACCTGAGCTTGGGCTACCTCTAGCGTCTGAAGTCCCTACACAACCTGCTCTAGTGTGCGAGCTGCGGGGGTCTATTGACTACCCCCGGTCTGAGATGTTGCTACGGCTCCGATAGCTAAAACGGCCTGAGCCAAACCAGTAGAGATAGATAAGATCTGGGCTAATGCCTCCTGAAGGCCATGAATAAAAATATGCACTGTCGGTGCCTCAGCGGGTGCTTCTCGAACATCAATAACTGGGGGCTGATCCTGAATAGGGGTGGCAGGTGGGTCAACTGGTACTTCTTTTGCTGCTCTACCATGGCCATGACCACGGCCGTGTCCACGGCCTCTGACTGATGGTTGTGGTGGTCGTCCACCTCATCCGGTAGCACGAGTTCTCGCCATCTGTGAGAGAATAGAATATAGAAGTTTAGTTATTGGAATAACAAAACTGCACAACAAGAGTTCAGAATGTAAAGTGTTTCCTAGAGGTACCACAACCTCTCGAGGACAAATACAGATGTCTGTGTACCGATCCATGAGACTTTACTAACTGGCTCAAGACTCATGAGGCCTAGTAACCTAGGCTCTAATACCAACTTATCACGACCCCAAACCCGATCGGGATGGAGCCCAGTACATTGCTAGGCAAGCCCGACCAATCACACTCATGTTCGGAGCTACAAGCTCACATCCTTAATTCAGAAATCATTAATATTAGGGGCCTAGTTTCCCCTAATGTTTCTGCAGATCAAACGTCTTAGAGGATCGATAACAACACCCAAAAGGGTGAATATGGTTTCGATGAGGCTGAAGGGACCAGTAGAGGCTTTGGGAATAACAATAGTAATAATCCCTTCAAAACTGAGATCATGAGGTTTGTGAAAGAAATAAATTAACGAATGGATGAAAATATGAAGGAATTTCATGCTCGAATGGACCAGATTATGGGCGCACCACCGGTATTAAAAGGCTCAGATTTGAAAATATACATGCAATTATCGCTTAAGATGAGTACAACACCTGAGTTGACTGAAGAGGCTCAGGATGTCAGACATATCAAAATATGATGGTATGTTATCTAGATTGGGTTGCACGCTGCAACAGGGTGATACTGAGAATGGTTTTCCATATGTTACTTTGTATGCCTTGCTTCCTGGTTTCTGAGTAAGGTCCGTATCAGGAGATGCTCGGTGAATAGCGCATCAGTTGTGTATTTAAGGATTTAATGGTGTATGTTACTTGCTTTACCGCGGGTGTGATGCATCACTTGGCTTCAAACATGAATCTGTGCGTGGATGTATATTTTGAGAATGGTGACTTGAGGTGCTTTATGTGTAACAGTGTTTGGATAGGATCGCACGTTGTGGCGAGGCCATGTGAAGTTATGACCTTTCAAGGAGGATTTAGGTATTCTATTTCTACAGTGTGAGATGGGGCCTCAGCCTTGTGTTGTGATGGTACTGATGATCTTGAGTTACAACTCTTTCGTTTGAATCATTTGGCATGATTTGAGTATGTTCGGACCGTTTCTTATTAGTGCGCATATGATGCAAGTTATGGCTTAGGCATGTGTTGAAGTGTCATATTACCATAGTGATGTATTAGATTCGACGTGGTCACTGCAGTCATTAATGAATAAAATAGATTTGATTTCAGTTGGTTAGAAGGATAATATCGAGCTCTGGCCCAAAAGTCTGTTGTGGTACTAGTCAAAAGGGAAGTGGCTTCACGTATGGATGATCCGAGGAATGGCTACAAGTTATTTCGTGTCTTATTTATTGTTGGAAGTATATGAAAGTGTTGGAATAAGACATTAGCTAATAATAGGTTCCTATCGGTAATGGAGTATTTTGGGCAGCTGCTGTGAGTAGAGACTATCGTTTCGAGTGTTGGATTGCGTGGTTTGACGTATTGTTTCACCTGAGGTTGCAGGCGTGGGTTATTACCGCTAGTTTAAGTTTATTCTTGGTATGATTTGAGAAGTGCGATGTTGTTTTACAGTTTATGGCCTAGATGGACTTTCAAATTTGAGCTGTCTTGTATTATCGGTGCCTATGTGAGTAAGGGTGACGTGAGATCACCCCGGGTATATGTTTGGTAAGGTCATTCAGATATTGGTTGGCTTCCAGTGGAACTCTTGGTACGCTCGAGGATGATTGTTTGTTTAAGTTGGGGAGGATGTGACGACTCGACCCGTCGTTTCAGGTGTTACTGTTCCGTTTTCCCCGTTTATTACTGCTTCATGTTTGTTATCGGTGTGTGGTGTGTGAGAGTTGTTGGATTTGTTTTAGATGAAAATGAGACACTTAGTCTCTTAGATGGAAGTTTGTTTTGGAAAGGTCAATTGGAAAGTGAATATTTAGTTAGAGGGCTTGAATATGAAATCTGATTATTTGATTAGCTTTGGGGAGATTATTTGAGGCTTATGAGCGCAATCAGAAGTAATTGTGGAGGCTCGGTTTGGAATTATGCTTGAATTAGCTAAATAAGCATTTTTGTGTTATCGATTGGAAACAGCCTCTCTGCCCTTTCGGGCAGGGGTAAGGCTCGTCTACATATTACCCTCCCCAGACCCCACCTGGTGGGAATATACTGGGTAGTTGTTGTTGTTGTTGTTGTTGTTGTTATTGAGTTGATCGATGAGATTTTTATCTGAGAGTTGCAGTACCTCCATTAAGTGATTTTGGATATGTGTGCAAAGTTTCAGATCATTTGGAGGTGTTTAGGTCGGGTTTTTGATCGAATGTGTAATTCGGAAGCTTTAAAGAAATTTAGACTTTGGCTTGATGAAATTAAGGGATTTTTATATTAGCGATAATGTTTGGATGGTTCGAGCAAGTTTAATAAAGTAATATGTCATGTCCGTGCTTTTGGTTGAGCTCCCAAGGGCCTCGGGGTGATTTCGGACGGCTAAACGGAAGAATCTCAAACTTGGAGTATTGCAGAAATGCAGCAGCTATAACATGCCACTTTTGTCCTTCGCGATCGCGTATGTGGAGGTCCTTGAACCTTCGAATTCGCGTGTTAAGGTCGCATTCACGTAGGGGATGTTTGGGTGGTCTTTGGTCTGGTGCATCGCATTCGCGTGGAGGGATACGCGTTCGCGTAGTGGGGGCTCCTGAAAGTCTATGTTCGCATTCGGGGAGCCGCGTTCACAAAGATTTAAAGTTAGTCGCCACCTTTCTGATCATCGCAAATGCGAGGGTCTCGACAGCGTTTGCATAGGATAAATACGTACATGGGCAAAATGTTTTTAAGGTTACTTCATTCGCGAGCCTAGTAAATTTTTCCTCATTTGTTGACCACCTTGAGAGCTTTTTTGGTAGAGATTGAAGAGTGTTTCAATGGGAATTGATTGGAGGTGAGTGTTGTGACTTAGAAACATCATTTTATTCAAAAATCAACCTTTAATTTTTAGAAAATTGGGTGAAAAATTTAAGAACTAGGGCTGTGTTTTGAAATGTAAATTTGGGTTTTGAAAGGGAAATTGAACCCTGATTTTTGTAAATTTGATATGTACACATTCGTGGCGAGATGAGGAGTCCGTTGATGTAAATTTTTTAATTTTTGGAGAAGTGGTATCGGGGCTCGGGTTTTGCAAATATTGAGATTTTCGATAGATTTCAAGTCTTTTCGATTGGGTATCGCTCCCATTGCATATTGTGATGTATTCACTCTGATTTTGGTTAGATTCAATGCGCAGTTTAAGGGCCAAAGGCATCACTGGCTAGAGATTTCGCCGGTTTGAGGAGAGTAATACTTATATATAATTTCCTAAGGGTTTGAAACCCTGCATTTGCATATCTTTGTGAAGTATCAAGGTGACTTGCACCCCAGATATGGGTGTGGGGTATAGCACCATTGGGGATTGATATTGAGTCCGTCCCGATTGATAAAGTTACTACGTATTTGACTGAAACTACTTTATATTATTATGATTAGGGATGCTTTCCATTTGTTGGGCTTCGTGCCGATTATTTGAATCCTTCAGGGATTGATATCACTGTTTTTACATTGCTCTGCATATTAATTGATCTCGGTCCAAAGTTTTAAATAATATTTTGCAAACTCAGCCATTTTTCTTAGATTTGAAAACCTAAATGATATTTTACTGACATTTTGATATGAGAACTGTTATGTTGATATTGCCCAAGTGGCTTATGTTCATTTTTGAGCTTTGCATGAATCGGATTGCATGCCGTTGCAGTGTGATATTGAAATTGTGCTTGGGCTGTAGGAGCCCCTCCGGTGTCTGAACCCTCATGGTGTGCGGGGGTACCTAAATGGATCGGGCTACTCGTCGTAGTGGTCATGTGCATTGCATTGCATTCACGCATTGGTTGCTATTTGTACTACATGGAGTTACATTCAACGATCTCATATTATTGACATCCATGCTATATATGTTGTACTGTTTATTAGATACCCTGGTGTTATTTGTTACTAGAGTGTTGTGCCCGAGGGGCTAATTTGTGTGCGGACTTGCCCTACCTATTATCGCAATCAAATGCTTATCTGTTCAAAAGAAAAGAAAAAGATATTTTTAAAAGAGCTTTTAAACTGAGCCAGATATTTTTCTAATGAATTGTTCCCCGGACTTACTGATTTCTAAAAGGGTTGTGTTGTCCCATATTGCATGATGGAGTGCTCTTACGTGATTTCTTGCCGCTCAGTTATTATTTTCTCTTATTACTCACTGAGTTGGAGTACTCACTTTACTCCCTGCACCTCGCGTGCAGTTGCAGTTATTGTTCACCCAGTAGCAGGTTATTAGCGAACTGAAGGCATACTATTGTAGCTGAGTAAGGTGGTCGCCAGCGTTCACAACGCCGTACTTCATCTTTTTCTTCTAAATATTATTTTGTATATAATATTGGCCCTGTATTGGTGTCCAGTTTTCTTTAGATGCTTGTGACTTGTGACATCCCGGTGGGGTTGCGCTTAGTGATAAATATAAGTTATTAATGCTAATAAGTCGTATTATTCATTCATTTATAGTTATTACTTATTAAATAAGGCATTGTTGTTATGTTGGCTGGACTTGTCTTCATGAGAGGCGCCATCACGACTGGGTTTGGGAATTTGGTCGTGATAGAAGGCAGTCTTCGAGACATCCGGTTCCCGAATCTTCAACCAGTGATAAACTAAGTGCAAATCAATCTTAGAAAACAAATGTGTGCCCTGAAGCTTGTCAAATAGATCATTAGTATGAGGAAAAGGATAATGGTTCTTCATTTTAACCTTTTTCAAGTGACGATAATTGATACACATGTGCATAGAACCATCATTTTTCTTCACAAACAAGACAGGAGAACCCCACGATGAAACACTAGGTCGAATAAAACCCTTATCAAGCAATTCCTATAACTGATCCTTCAACTTATGAGGAGTTATATGATACGGGAATGGGTTGAATGCTCAGCAACAAGTCAATGCCAAAATCAACATCTCTATCAGGCGGCATGCTTGGAAGAATAAGTGGAAACACATCGGGATAATCCCGTACCACTTGGACCGAATCAACTGAAGGGGTATCAATGCTGACATCTTTCACATAATCTAAATACGCCGCACCACCCCTTCTCAACCATATGCTGGCTATAAGGAAAGAGATAACCCTACTGGGAGTGTGATCTAAAGTTCCACTCCACTCAATACGCAGAATCAATGACATAGCCAGCGTCACAGTCTTGGCGTGAAAATCAAGAATAGCATGATGGGGCGACAAGTAGTCCATGCCTAAAATAATATCAAAGTCAACCATATCTAGTAACAATAAATCCGCTCTGCTCTCAAAATTAACGCTTTTGAGTACATTCTGGTCCAATTACCAAGTGTAACAGAAGTATGGAGGCTGACCGGAAGGTCGGTGGCTCTACATATATTCATCTCAAGATCACCAGAAAAGTGCCACCACTTTTTTCGTTTCTAAAAAATATGGATTTCTTGTAGACTCCACAACGTTAACAGGTGCTTAAAGACCTAAAAGTGGTACCTGTCCATCCAACCATTATTGTTAAATACTGGGGAAAGGCAAAAGATTGTTGATATATCTAGTGGTCTCGAACGTAGCGATAAGTACAATTTTGGTCTAAGAGGGAGAAGGTATATAATTTCCTGTTTATTATGTTAGTAAAATATTGTCGGAAGCGAAGATTAGCTATCCGTACCACGAAAGCTAGGCTTAAATCTTGTGGCTGCCTCTCAAAGCTTAGCTCTTATTTCAAGTACCACCCAATAGCCGCTATGATAACTTTTCATTTTAGGAATACCATTCACAAGACCGAATGTCAGGTCATTTGGCTAAATGGGAATTAAAAATTAGTGAATTTGACATTGAGTACAATCCCAGGGCTATGATTCCGATTTCATTCCCGTGTTAATGCCTTTGGCTGCTAAGGAAGCGATACTGGTGTCGAAAATGGCATCGGGATTTTGGACCTTATTTAAGAATGAGAGTTCTAATGTAGAAGGGTTCGATCTCGGCATAGTTTTGATCACGCCCTCGGGAGAACCCTATGACAAGCCATTAAAATAGTTTTGTTAACTAACAATGAAGCCAAATATGAGGATTTGGTTACAGGACTTGAATTATTCTGGGGACAAGGCTCTAAGGTTATCAAGATAAAGTGCGATTCACAACTAATAGTAAGCCAAGTATACAATATTTTTGACAGAAAGTAAGAGCACATGTAATAGTATTTGAACAAGGTTTATGCATTACTTGCATAATTTAGGGAATGGTAAATCATACAAATTCCTAGGGAAGAAAATGTGGAAGCAGATACGTTGGCTAATTTGGGGTTATCTATGGAGATGAGAGGGTCTGACTCCGGTACTATCATTCAACTTCTACATTCAATATTCTATGTGGACGGTTATTGCAATATCAATTCAACTAACTTAGTATGGCACTAGAGGAACAATTTCCTTGAGTATCGTTTGCATGGTAAATTACCCAATAGAGTCTAGGGAACTATAGCCAAAGCATCTCGTTAATGCCTCGTAGATGGGCTGTTATTCAGAAGATCATACCAAGGGCCATTCACCAAGTGTCTGGGGACTTCAGAGGAAGATTACATAATGAGGGAAGTCCACAAAGGGGTTTGTAGGAACCATGCTAGTCGAGACTCATTTGTTTTGAAGTTGATCAAGATAGATTACTATTGGCCTCGAACGGAATAGGACGTAAAGACGTTGATTTATAAGTGACAAATATTAATGCCATGCATCATTGGTGCACCAACTAGCAGAACAATTCCGTTCGATGTTGTCCCACAGCCATTCAAGAAATGTAGGATGGACATAGTTTGTCAATTACCGCCGAGTCCCTAAAAGGTAATATTTATTTTAGTTGTAACTGGTTAATTAACTAAGCATGTGAAGCTGGTCCTTATCGAAAGATCGGTGAACGCAAAGTGGTCAATTCCTATTAGACCACATAATCTGCCAGTTTGGAATACTAAATGATATTTTTTGTGACAACGAGTCGCAGTTCAAGGATCAAAAGTAACAATTTATTTGGAAATATTAAAAATGAAGATTATTACGTATTCACCATACTATACAATTGCTAAAAGACATGCAAAACTAACTAACAAGGTAAATATTCAAAACCTAAAAAAGAAGTTAGAAGATGCTAAGAGAAAATGGCCCGATGAGCAACCAAGAGTGCTATGAGCACCGGCATCAAAATTTCATTAGGATCGGGGATTGCAAGATTTGTTACATCCCGCATTTTCGTACATTGAAGTTTCAACGTAAGTTAATAAATGTAAGCAAGGGAATGAGATTATATTGAGGTTTTAAGCATTTATGTTATTTTAAAATAAGTGATAAATAAATTTGTGAAGGTAAGAGGGTAATCGAAGAAAATAAGTTTCGTCAAAATAAGATATTTTGGGATAAAATACGGTCTGATCTATAATACCCCATACTTATGTACCAGTTCCAAGGTACAACATGATAATGATTACAAGGTCTATAAGGTGTGTTAAAAGTAAATAGTATTTTGAGTAACTTGAGATAATTCTAGATTATGTGAAAAAATGGCTAATTATTGATTTTAACAGTAGATTAACTAATTAATCAAGATCTTTGTATAAGTTTAAAGAGTCCCACATGGCAACAAGTAATAAAGGCTCAAAAAAATAAAATTGTGACTCTTACTCCATGTTATTATATAGCACATTAAGGGAGTCACGGGCCTTAGTCATCAACCAAGTAGGGCCTACACCACTTGCCGGGAGCGCTACATTTTTTTATGAATGTAGGTGGCTCCATACTAGATAGTGTCGATCGCGCATAACGCAACATCCACCTTTCAATGTCTCGGTGATCACCTTTCTCCTTCAAGGGGGTTATGATGTACATATTTTGCTATAGATATCAACTTTTGAAGTACAGTGAGGGACTATTCGCCGATATTTTCATACTTGTCTTTTGTATCTTTAGAGGCTCTGTAGACATATGTTTGAAGGGTTGTGGATAGGTCTACAAACTATGTTATTATTCTAGCTCCCGCTTTCTAATGTGAAATTGTATGGGATATTGAAAGCTTAAGAACGGTTTAGTGATGTGACATAAAAGGGACTAAAAATGTTGAATGTCCTAAATTTCCTCATCTAAATAAATGAAAGTATGGCTTCCTTAACCTTATTGAGATAGGTAGAAAGTGTTTGATAACGCTTTCAGTCGGGTTTACTCTATTGAGCATCGATCATGTTCGTCGGTTTTGGGGAGTGAGACGGAGTATTATCCATGCACATATATGTTGACAACAATATAATCGTAGAAGATTCCGGTATAAGTTAAAAGAAAGAATTTAGCCCAGGTCATAGAGAAAAGATTTAATTGTTAGACGATTGTATCACGGATATTTTGCAGTGTCCATGAAGGATAAAATAATAACTAATACCATGATGTGTATATTGAAAGATATCTTAAGCCTACATAAAGGTTGACCATAGGAAAGAGGAAACTAAAGAATTGCATAAGCTAAGTAAATCAGGAATCTAATTATTGGACATAGAAAATTATAGACCTCGTGATTGAGAATATTACAAGATCACTCTTAAATATCAGAGGTACAAGAGAGATAGTAAAGCAGACATATCCTATAACAGATTTATGATAAAGCTAGTTAGAAGAGTATTGGCCTCATAAGTAGTCAGTATGAAGCCCTCACCGGATCGTGTATACACTAGAGGTGCAAGTATTATAATAGAACTTCAAGTTTTGGATGTGAATTATACCTATGTGGAAGGGAAGTAATGAAAGAGATAGAAGATGTGATGTGATATTTCAAGGTAAGTAAAGTAAAGGTTAACAACGTATGAGATATCCAAATAAAGAAGGTTATGATTAGTCCATACTGCGGATAGAAGGTGAGAAGCGTGGAGAATCATTATCTAGAAATGATAGCAACATCATCAATGGCATTTCACCAAGCCTATAGTTTCTAGGTATCGAGAGTCCCTGTCAACAGAGTAAAGAAGAGCCAGAAACGAAGTGATGGTCCACTTGATGTTCCTAAATAGCATAAGGAAATATGTGGTGCAAGCAAGTTGAAGAAAGGTTGCAAGTTGTATAAAACAATATATGTTGGTTGCAAGCTAAAGTAGGATAAAGCGATAGGGTTTTAGGGAAACAAGAGTAAGGATAAGAAGGGCGATTGAGAAAGGTGACGAGAATGGATAAGTCCTCATGATTAAGCCTATGAAAATAAGAGAGCTACTGGTTTCTCTAAGTTATAGAAGGCTCAATATAACAAAAATACTGTCAAAGTAGTCTAAGACTACTAGAATTTAGAAGAGATAGAATGATGCCCTAGCAGTAGAATGAGGGTGTAAATCTAATAAATAAAAGGATGACATTTGGGCATTCGATTGAGTAATGATTTGAAAATAAAGCAATTTTATGGACGACACAAGATTAGAATACCCCCGATAAGATGAGTCACATGGGGATTCTCTGAAATATGATAATGGAAGTATAGAATCGTATCTCCACCAGGAGGATCAGTCTAATTACTTCAGACGTCCCCCGATGAGACGTGGGACTTAGTGGAAATGTATTACGTAAGAATTTTCAAATATTCAGTTGTAGATTGTAGATTAACATTGAGGTGAATAAACCAATGGATGGATAAAAATTTCATAGTATGAGATGAGATTAAGCCATTAGTATTAAGACGAACGTAATGAAGAATCGTTAAAGGACTTATATTTATACATATCGGATAAGCAGCAAGAGTAATCTGGAGTTTGGTAGTAGATCTTAGTACCGATAAATCAAAGTAAGAAGTTATGGTATACTATGACTTCCCAAGATGATGTAAAGTCATACAAATGGATAAACAGATCTATGAAATAAGGTATAGCAATATTCGTAAGTTCAACAAAGTACCGAGCTAAGAACTTCAGTATACATATAGGTTCGCCGATGGGGGGAGCAACTTGTTATGGTTATGCATACGTTCACAAAGTGAGGCCTAGATATTGGCTAAAAGATGGAGGAAAGCGGAGAGAAGAGAAGAGTAGCATAAGCACACATAAAAAGACAAAGACGTACATACTTCATGATAGAAGGTAGAAATAGTTGCGAGAATGGAAGAATTCCGACCATAAGCCGTGGTGTGAGAAACCATCATGTAGGAGTGAATGCCCTGAACTTTAGATTTTTTCATAAAACAATTGCCGAGATAGAAAGGTTAGTAATAGAGTATTCAAAATACATAGGTAATTAAAATGATAAGTGCATCAGTCAACATTCGATGACTAATATTTTACGGGGGGGGGGGGGGGGGGATGATGTTACATCACACATTTTCGTACATTGAAGTTTCATCATTAGCTAATCGATGTAAGCTCGAAAATGATATTAATAATTATGCTATTTGGGAACAAGTGAAAATTAAATTCGTGAAGGTAAGAGGGTATGCGAATCGAACAAAATGAGTTTCGTCGAAGTTGGACATTTTGGAAAAAATAAGATCCGAGCTATAATATTCAGTATTTATGGACTAGTGCTATACAAGGTACAACATGACCATGATTATAAGATGTATAAAGCATTTTAAAAATAATTCTTGATTATATGGATAATTGAATAATTATTAACTTTAGTGAGAGATCAACTAATTAATCAAGATCTTTGGATAAGTTAAAAGAGCCACATATGGCAACAAGTGATAAAGGCTGAAAAAGTAAAATTATGACTCTTACTCCATGTTATAAGATTGGACATTCAGGGAGTCTCGGGGGTTACTCCTAATCCAAGTTGGACCCATAACTACAAGGTAAAATATATCTCAAAATTCACTAAGAGAGACATGTCTAATCTCCATAGAAATGTGCATTGCTTCAGCAAAACAAAATGCTAGTAATGAGAGTTACTTCACCAAAAGAGAGGTTATTAATCTAAACTACAAAGTGTTTTATCTCCTTCAAAGAAGTTCATACAAAGATATACTGCGTAATAGCAATGGGATTTGCAATTCTAAGGGAGCCCACTATAATCTTTCTCAAGAATAACATGCGGATCGTTTCATACTTTGATCCGCCGTTATGTGTTGTCGAAATTGATGGGTGTTATAGGGATTTTTAAGACAACCAGTCCATGTATTATAAGGATATCTCTTCTTTCCTTTTGGCATGTTCCATACAATACAACCAAAACGAGCAAATGCTTAACTTTCATAAATGACTCTATTCATCGAAAACTTCAGGTACATATGTTCTTGATTCCCAATGTGTCCTATTATTCTATTATCTGTTCATGGTCTCAGAAAATACATAAGTTATAAAGTTTAATTCATGATACTAATCAGAGGTATAATGGTCTTATGACATTCAAAAAGATTTATTAATGTACTTTCTCATGCATTGCATTTATTTATACATGTACATCATCCATGACCAGATGGTGTTATATACGAGTATACATATGTATAATTATATATATGGGATATGAAAAAAGGTTACGACGTTATATATGCACCACCACCTAGTTAGCTAGTATACGTTGATGATTTTGTCTACCGTGGCCGAAATGATGTAATGGAATGTCCTCAGAGGCTTGATGAAGTTATGAACACATTTGCCTATGACTACAGGACATTTATTCAAATATGCATGAAATTATACATATGAATGATTCAGAGAGCTATTCAGACTTACATGTCGAATCTTTTACACCATATTTCTCTCATGTCTATTATTTACTAATCGTTATTTCTTACACACTCGGTACATTATTTGTATTGGCGTTCTTTTTGTCTGGGGACACTGCGTTTTATGCATGAAGGTTTTGTTAAAGAGGTACAGTGTCCTCCAAGTAGACCATAAGCTTAGATGAAGATGTTGGTGCGCTCAATTTGCTTTGGAGTTTCTTGTTTGGTCGGTATGATTTAGACCTGTATTATTTGATATGACGGAGCTATGTCCTGAACTTTGTGATAAATATGCACTCTTAGATGCTTGTAGACTAATTTCATATATAAGTATACTTGTATGGCCTTGTCGACCTATATTTTAAGTATATAATGGATCACATTAGACTTATAGGACCGTATGTTACATGTATGAGTTTCAATATTCGTTTGGGTCGTTCTATGTAATTAGAAAGACGCATTGCACTTCTAGTCGGTTGAACAAGGTACCAGGTGCCCCTCGCAGCCAATCGATTTGGGTCGTGACATGATATTTCTCGAAGAAATAGGTTGTAAAAGTTAGCCACATGTATTGGAAATTTTATTTACTTTATCAATTGAATGCTTTTTTACTTTTAGAGATATAAGGAATAAATTAAAGTCCATTTATCTTTATCTTATTTCATGCCTAAATAATGAGTTACTTTTATCGTTTGAATGTTAACTAAAACTTCAAATACTTGTGCAGGAATAAGCAGGAGACGCCCTCTTCATGAGAAACATAAATATAAGGGAACTTTGTTATAAAACCCTCGTAGTAAAAGGTAGATTCCAGAAGATTTTATGCCAAGAATCAAAGCTATCACATGTATGGTAGTACTGTTTGTTATTATTGCATGCGACTGTATTTATGTTGCTTATGTTTTCATAATTATTTACGTTACTTTTGTGGGAGCACCTATGTTTTATTATTTGGTTTTGTCTTGCTCGTGTTTCTGATTTTACCTCTGTTTCTTAATGCAGCTTTCCCATTTTTATCCTATTCGCCGAGGGTCGATTGGAAACAGCCTCTCTGTCCTTTCGGGCAGGGGTAAGGCTCGTCTACATATTACCCTCCCCAGACCCCATCTGGTGGGAGTATACTGGGTAGTTGTTGTTGTTGTAATCAAAGCTATCACATGAAAATATACCTGGAGCTTCTACCGACTTTACACAAAAGGAATATTTTTGCACAACACTTATACAAATGTTATTTAATTATTTATTTAGTGCCAAAGTCGGTGAAAGATTTGGCACAATAATAAAATACAAAAAATAAAAGAAGAAATTATACATTAGTGCCGCTAGACCCTGAAGGTAGGGATGGATCTACTTTGGTAGAGGAAGGCAAATTCACTACCAGTTCAAGACCTTCATCTTCTTCGGTCTCCCTTTCAGTTTTGAAGTAATCGAAACTAGTTCTTAAGGAGTCATTTGCAGAGGGCCAAACATGAAGATTTTGGTGAGCAGATAACACCAGTTCCCGGGCGTGACTAATACAATCATCTATCTTGGAGATGCTAGAAGGTTGACCTAAAAACATATGGTTTCAATTAGATTGATCATTGAAACATGTAAGAAGAAAATAAAATATGAGTAAACTAGTAAGGTATATGTGCCACATTATGCATGGTATTATTTATGAGAGAATCATATGAAATTGAAAGGGTCGTGCTTCACCTACCTTGGGTATTGATAAACTGCCAAAATACATATATTCTAATGTAATTTATCTAAATACTTGTGTGGTTATAGGAGGTTACATGATTTTTTGTAGTGAATTATGCTCATTACGTGCATTCTTATGTGTATGAGCAAGTTGGACAAAATGTGGGCAAAAGAAGTTGATTCGGGACCAAAAGACATAAGAAGGACTTTGCTCATTTACTCTCACGTTCACACTAGAGAGCGAATGAGATATTGAGGAAAAGTTTAAAACTAAAATAGTGAAGTATAGAAAAAAGGCATGAAAGTGCACAAGAGACCTAGAAGAGAAAGTAAAAGAGAAGAACTTTTCTCGTTCACTCACGCGTGTGCACGAGAGAGCGAACGAGCAAACCTCAAAAGGCCGCTTCAAAGTAGGCTTGTATTATTTCATCCAATGCTAACCCTACCCTATTTAACAAGTCTTTATTATGAAGGGGGATGTGACTTCTGATGGAAAAACGTGACTTTTGAAGGGGAGAAGAGGTTGGGAATATTCATGGAGGAGAAGATTACCTAGTTCTTCATTCCTACATTTTTTTTTTAATTTATTTATGCAAAATACTTGAAAAATTATTTCCACAAACATGAGTGAGTAAGCACTCTAGTTTCTAGGGTTGTGGTTGACATGATTATTAACGTTTATTAATTACATCTATATTAATTCACATTATCATCTTATGGTTGTTTCTTTAAATCTAGTTAACTTGTGAATTGTGGTAGATACCAATTAATCCTACTATCTATGATATGCTTGGAAAATACATGTTTAGACTAGAGTAGAATTAACGAGCGCTTGTTTCTGAACCTGTAGCTCGGGGAAAGATTCGCGATTAGGATAGGAGTATACCTAACAATCTTTCTCAACTAAATACCGTATTATATTCGTTCATGATAGACTTAATTCCATAGAAATATAGGATTGATATATTGTGGGCATACGAGTTGTATTGTGGGAACATGCTATTCATATAAGCGATCCGGTTAATTAGCAACCATAGGTAATCTGGATTAATATGTGTGACTAACGGACTTAATATAATTGATAAACTAACCAGAACCCTCAAATATTCATCTTCTTTGAATTAAAACCTTAGCATATACGTTTAAATTCTAGATAAATTAGTTGTTACTTGTTTAACTTCTGCAATAGCAGATTAACAAAAAAACATCACTCTGAATTACTATAACGATCCGGCGGGTCTTTTTTAGAATATATACCTTGAACCCCTAATAACTGCTTCCTCTAAGTTTATTTCTACTATTTTGGTTGGCTAGGACATTCGGTGTTGGGATTCGGAGTGTTTTGGGACGCTTAGTCTCGAAATGAGAGCTTACGTATTGGAAAGTGGTCAACAATCGGAACAGTGTTAAGACGGCCTCGAAATGGAAATATGATAATTTTGTTATCTCTGCTAGGTGATTTTAAGATTGGGAGCATGTCAAGAATGTGTTTTGGAAGTTCGTAGCTCATTTAGGCTAGAAACGCCGAAAGTTAGAATTTGGAAGTTTCTGGTACGATAGTGAAATTTTGATCTGATTGTCGGAATTGAATTTTGGAAAATGCATTAGCGTTTTTAGGTTATTTAGGATATGTACACAAAATTTTAATCCATTCGGACATGTTATGGTTGAGTTTTTTATCAAATGCGTGTTTTGGAAGTTTTAAAAGAATGTAGGCTTGAAATCGATTTAATTCGATAGTTTGGTGTTATTCGAGGTGTTTTGATGATTGGAACAAGTTTGGGTGATATTTTAACATATGTTAGCACTTTTTATTGAGGTTCTGGCGGCCTCGGGGTGACTTCGGATGGCTAACGGGAACTTTTGAAGTTGGAAAATTTCATAATAGACGAAAGTTGTAAAATAGGTGTGCACAAGACCTCACTTTGGATGATAATACCTATAGTTATATAAGTAGTTATGTGATGCACAACGTATTAATTTCAATCTCTTTGAGTCTAGTTTCTAATGCAACAAACCGTTCGTCATATGGAGGTGTATACGGATATTTATGGCCATTGTTTTTTCGCACTGCCCTGGGTAGCCGTGGCGAAGGAATTTTGAGCTACTGGATCCAGCGGCACTTGTGGCGCTCAAAACTACTTAAAATACTCATTTTGGGGTTCATTTTTACCCATTTCATTTGGACGAACTTGGGGTTCTTCTTTCACCCTCTCAAAACCTTCAACTCCTCCAATCTTCAAGGTAAGCAATGTCCATTATCTTTATGTGAAATTCCATCATTCCTATACTATTATTAATGAAATCCTCTCATAAAACACTTAGATTTTCAAGAAATTCCTTCAAGAACTCAAAGGAGGGTCTTGCAAGATTTCTTCCAAAAGGTAAATCCTACACCTTAGACCTACATGTATAGATATATTATGGGAATATGAGTATGAATAAGTATTAAAACTTATGGTATGGTAATTTGGAAGCCATGAATTCCCAATACTAATACATAGTTATTGTAGAGATTGAAAGGTGAATATTTGATATGATTTGTAGGTTGGGTGTGAATGGATTGTCATACACGTGTAGTTAGAAGCTATAAATTGGTTAGGAATGATGGTGAGATGAATTGTTGGTTAATGGTGATAGTTTGAGGAACCAATACTATAGTTATGAGTTGTAAATATCTATGCCTTCAAGGTGTTTGATAATATGCCTAAATGGCATAAGTTATGAAATTTGTTACAAATGTTGGCCCTAATGAATGTTGTATTATAGATTGAAGTTAAGGGGAGAATTTCAGATATGTATGGATAAAATCCCTTCTTTTAGAAATAGAGCTTCATCGATGTTTTTGTGATTTTGGTCATTTTCATAATTTCGCGTATTAGCTTAGAATTTAATTATAGAATCAATTAGTCGAATTATAATTTACAGTATACAATTTAATTGATAGACTTCAGCCATTTGGATTCGGATACTCGTGGAAAAAGCGTGGTTTCAGGTAGACTTGAACTTGTTCAAGGTAAGTGGCTTGTCTAAACTTATGTGGGGAACTTTGCCCTTAGGATTTGATATTGGTAATTGAATACCTTGTACATGAGGTGACGAGCGTGTACTTGAGGTACGTGTTGAAAAATCCGTTTTTACTTGGACTATTTAAATTGAGCTTTCTTGTTTACATGTTTTATTCAAATTGCAAACATTTAGCCTGTGTTGGATTAGAGGAGCATATTTAGTTGACTTACTTTCCTATTTGCTTAAACTGCCTTGTTTTCATTTTATAAAGCATATTAGGCTAGAATCTACTATTATTTTTTATGAGTTTGGCAATTATTTGATATTTTAAGATATTGTTGTATGATTTAAATTTGGGACTACGCGACGGTATCCCGGGAGATACCCCGCGCATTCATGTTCTGGGTTGGAAGTGCAGGATACCAAGAGATCCCTAGCACATGTGTATATGATTATTGAGGATACCAAGAAATGGATATAAAGGGATCCCCAAATTGTTATTGAGGATACCAAGAGATCCCATAATTAATTATTGAGGATACCAAGAGATCCTTGAATTATTATTGAGGATGCCAAAAGATCCCATAATTATTATTGAGGATAACAAGAGATCCTTAGTATACCATGACATCTCCGAATTAAATATTGAGGATACCAAGAGTTCATATGATAATTATTGAGGATACCAAGAGATCTTTCGGATACCAAGAGATCACTGAATTATTATTGAGGACAGCAAGAGATCCCATAATTATTATTGAGGACACCAAGAGATCCCATAATTATTATTGAGGATACCAGAGATCCTCTAATACAAAAAAATTCCCGAATTATTATTGAGAATGCCAAGAGATCCTCAGGATACCAAGAGATCCCAAATTATTATTGAGGATACAAAGAGATCCTCGGAATACCAAGAGGTCTCGATTATCATTCCGGTGGTGAGAAGTATTTTACTGGTATTGTTTTGTTTCGACCTTCTATTACTGCACTCCTTAATTATCCTTGTAACGACCCCGTCGTCTCATGAGTTACCACCCCATTTTCCGTGTTTTATGCTTTATATGTTCTATTATATGTGTTTGGAGAGATTGAAGCAATTCGGATGGAGTTTGGGTAGAAATGACTCAATTAGTCTCTTTATGAGAAGGTTAGTTTGTAAAAGTCAACCAAATTTTGACTTATGAGTTAGAGGGCACGAAATAGATTTTCGATGATTCGACTAGTTTCGGATGGTGATTTGTGAGTTAGGAGCGCAATCGGAACTAAATTTGGAGGTTCGGTGTATAATTAGGCTTGAATTAGTTAAGTTTGAATTTTTGGCGAAGTCCGGTTGATAGGTGAGATTTTGATCCGGGGGTCGGAATGGAATTCCGATAGTTGAAGTAGCTCCGTTAGGTGATTTTTGATATGTGTGCAAAGTTTTAGATCATTCGGAGGTGTTTAGGTCGGGTTTTGGATCAAATGCACGCTTTAGAGGTTTTAGTTTAACTTAGGCTTTAAACCATGGTAATTTGATGATTTTTGATGTTTCTGATACATTTTACGCCGCTGCAGATACATATGCATTGCATTGCATCTCTACATGATTTTTGACTGTTATATGTGATATTGCTTTGTTGTTAGTTCGTAGTTAAGGTATCAGACTGTTAGTTTTAGCTTTTATTTGTGGCATTCCATGGATTTCTTATCTTGAGACATTTTATATGCTTATGACTCACTGAGTCGGTACTACTCACCCCTACTCCCTGCACCTTGTATGTAGATTCAGGTACACCACAGGCTTAGTTGAGCACTCGTAGTCTAGATATTTTCAGAGTCGTTGAGGTAGCTGTTTGGTATTCGCATGACCTGGCTACTCTTCATATCTAAGTTTATTATTATTATTATTATTATTTAAATTTCTAGATTTTTATATTTTATTCATATATGATTTTTTTCCCGTTTTATTTAGAGGCTCTAGACTCGTGACCCAGATCTTTTGGGAGTGATTATTTAAATTTTGTATTATCTTCGTATTATTCTATTAATATTATTGGATTATTATTCTAAAATTATTACATTTTTCCTTAATCTATCGGTTAGAGAATTTAATGACAAATGGACAGCGAATGTTGGTCAGGCTTGCCTAGCTTTCGGGTTGGGCAACATCACGATCGGGTTTCGCTCGTTAAAAGTTGGTATCAGAGCCTATGTTACTATGCCTCGCAAGTCATGAGCTGGTTCAACAGAGTCTCGCGAATCAGTACGTAGACGTTCGTATCTATCCTCGGGAGGCTACACAACTTTAAGGAAACAACTCACTTTCTTGAAATTCATACCATGCAGTTTGTTAACGTGAAAAATAAATCTCTGTATTATATTCTCTTGTAGAAGGAGAGAACTTGTGCTAACAGATGAGGTGGGCCACCCCAGTACCACCTACAATAGGCCGTGGACGCGGTCGTGGTGCTGAACGAGGCAGACCAGCAGGGGCAGCACCTGCAGAACTACTAGCTTCCCAGGTATAGGAGCATCCTCCAGCTGTAGATGCTCCAGCAGCACCTATTCAAGCACCAGCAGCGCCCATCGAGATTCCTTGTCTCCAGGGAGCTTTGGCTCAGATTTTGTCTATCTGCACTGGCCTGTCTCAGGCGGTTTTAGCCATTACAGACGCGGCTACTTCTCAAACCGGGGTGGCAATCACACACCCGATGCTCGCACACGCGAGAAGGTTGTTCAGGGCTTACAGTCACCTGAGGTAGCTCCAATTCAGCTAGTTCAGCCAGTTCGGCTAGTTGCTCTAGTTGCAGCAGTAGTTCTAGTTTTGCCACTTGCACCAGCCCCGACTCATGTGGTTCCAGCTATGCCGGATGACGAGCATTGTCGTTTGGAGAGGTTCGGTAGGCTCCAGCCTTCAAAATTTAGTGGTGCTGAGGGCGAGGATGCCCAGGGTTTTCTGGATAAATGCCAGCATAAGCTTCGTACCTCGGGTATTCTGGAGTCTAGTGGAGTGGCTTTTACTACCTTCCAGTTCATAGGGCCTGCCTTTACTTGGTGGGAGGAGTTTGAGAGGGGTAGGCCTATTAGGGAAGCGCCTCTCACTTGGCAGCAGTTCTCCACGGTATTTTTAGAGAAGTATGTGCCTCAGGCTCACTGGGAGGAGCTGTGTCGTCAGTTCGAGTGGTTGACTCAAGGAGATATGGTAGTGACTCAGTATGAGTTGCGGTTTACACAACTGGGTAGGTATGCTATGTGGATGATCACGATAGATAGAGAGAGCATCAGGAGGTTTATACATGATCTCAACAATCCGATCCATATATTGATGACTAGATAGAGGGATACAACAACTACATTTGAGGAGGTTGTTGATACGTCTCGACTATTGAGATAGATCGCTGTCGGGAGCGTGTGGAGAGAGCGGCCAAGAGGCCTCGAGGTTAAGGTAATTTCAGCGGTGCTCCGTCTAGGGGCCAGTTCCAGCATGGTAGAGGTCATTCCTTCAGGCCTCCTTAGTGAGGACGTATAGAGTCCTGTGGAGCCTCTACAGGTCGGGGCAATAAGGGACAACGGCAGAGTTAACCTGCTCTTGCTCCTTCAGCTCAGGGTTCGTCTGTAGCGAGGTGTTCTAATCAGCCCCCTTCTCCAGCTTTAGTTCGTTTCTATTAGTGTGGTGAGTTAGATCACATGAGGAGACAGTTTCCTCAACAATACAGTAGGTAGTCTCAGCAGAAGGATCAACCCTCGTCTTCTGCACAGGTTTTCGACTCCCACTCAGTTATCTAGGGGTGGAGGCCAGGTAGCCAGAGGTCGCCCTAAGGGTGAACACCGTACTGGCGGTGGGCAGTCTCATTTTTATGCCCTTCCATATCAGAGGGACGCTATTGCCTCGAATGCAGTTATCACATGTATTATCTCAGTCTGCCACAGGAATGCTTCTATTATATTTGATCCCGGATGTACCTATTCATCTGTATCTTCCTATTTTCTCGTATTTGGGTATGACCCGTTGTTGTATTGCCTTGCTCGTGCACGTATCTACCCATGTGGGTGATACTATTATTGTGGATCATATATATTGATCATGTATGGTGACTATTGGGGGTCTGGAGAACCGAGTTGACCTGTTATTGTTGGGCATGGTAGATTTTGACAAGATTTTGGGTATAGATTGGCTATCTCCGTACCATACTATTCTAGACTGTCATGCCTAAACAGTTACACTAGCTATTCCGTGTATCCCGAGGATCGAGTGGCGAGGCATAACTGATTATGTACCTAGCAGGGTGATTTCTTTCCTTAAAGTCCAATGTATGGTTGGGAAGGGTTGTTTATCTTATTTGGCTTTCGTGAGGGATGTGGAAGCTAAGACTCCTAGTCTTGATTCTATTCCCATTGTAGGGGATTTTCCCAATGTGTTTCCAGCGGACTTGCCTGGCATGCCACCAAACATGGACACAAATTTCGGTATTGATCTGGTGCCGGGCACTCAGCCCATCTCTATTCATCCCTATCGTATGGAACCAACGGAGCTAAATTATTTGAAAGAACAACCTCAGGAACTCCTAGATAAGGGGTTCCTTCGCCCGAGTGTATCACCTTGGGGTGCACCGGTGTTATTCGTAAAGAAGAAGGACGACACAATGAGAATGTGCATTGATTACAGATAGCTGAACAAGGTGATCCCGAAGAACAAGTACCCACTACCCCGTATCAAGGATTGTTTTGATCAGCTTCAGGGATCAAGGCTATTCTCCAAGTTTGACCTTTGATCAGGCTATCACCAGCTGAAGATTAGGGATTCGGACATTATGAAGAAGGATTTCAAGATGAGATATGGGCACTACGAGTGTCTAATAATGTCTTACCAACTGACTAATGCCCCAGTCGCGTTCATGCACTTGATGAACAGTATATTTCGGCCTTATATGGATTCTTTTGTCATCGTGTTTATTGACGATATTCTGGTGTATTCGCATAGCCATGAGGAGCATGCGAAACACTTGAGGATGGTCTAGTAGAGACTGAGAGAGAAGAAGCTTAATGAAAAGATCTCCAAATGTGAATTTTGGATTAATACTGTGGCTTTTATGGAACACGTGGTGTCCAGCGATGGCATTCAGGTTGACCCAAAGAAGATTAAGGCAGTTCAAAGTTGGCCCAGACTCTCATCAGCTACTGAAATTCAGAGTTTCCTCGGTTTGGAGGGTTATTACCGCAAGTTCATTTAGGGATTTTCATCTCTTTCTTCGCCTTTAAAGATGTTGACATAGAAGAATGCTCCATTTGTATGGTCGGATGAATGTGAGGAGAGCTTCCAGAAGCTCAAGTCGGCTTTGACCACAACATCGGTATTAGTATTACCATCATCTTCAAGTTCTTACACGATTTATTATGATTCTTCGAGAGTTGGGATCGACTGTGGTTTGATGGAGGAGGGTAGAGTTATTGCGTATTCTTCTCATCAGCTAAAGCCCCATGAAAAGAACTACCCTCTTCATGACTTAGAGTTGGCTGCAATTGTTCATGCCTTGAAGATTTGGAGGCATTATCTATGTGGCATATCTTGTGAGGTATATACGGACAATGCAGTCTTCAGCACTTGTTTAAGCAGAAGGATATTCATCAAAGACAGTGGAGATGGATTGAGTTACTCAAAGACTATGATATTACCATTCTATATAATCCGGGGAAGGCCAATGTAGTGGCTGATGCTTTGATCCGGAAGGCTATTAGCATGGGTAGTCTAGCATACATTCCAGTTAAGGAGAGGCCCCATGCGGTTGATGTTCAGGCCTTAGCCAATCAGATGGCGAGGTTAGATATTTCTCAGCCTAATCGTGTGTTGCCTAGTGCGCTTTCCTCATTTTCTTTGTGTGACCGCATTAGAGAGAGCCGGTATGATGACCCACAATTTCTTGTCCCGAAGTACATGGTCCAGCATAATGATGCAAGATATATGACCATTGAAGATGATGGTGTATTGCGGATGCAGGGCCAGATTTGCGTGCCCAATGTAGATGGTCTTCAGGAGTTGATATATGAAGAGGCCCACAACTCGTGGTATTCGGTTCATCCGGGTGCCGTGAAGATGTACCAAGATTTGAGACAACATTACTGGTGGAGGAGAAAGAAAAAGAATATTGTGAATTACGTGGATCGATGTCACAACTGTCAGCAGGTCAAATATGAGCACCAGAGACCTGGTGGTGTACTCAAGTGGATGGATATTTCGAAGTGGAAATGGGAGAATATTACTATGGAATATGTGAGCGGTATTCCTTGTACCTCGAAGACGTTTGATTCGATTTGGGTGATTGTTGATAGACTGACCAATCTGCGCCCTTCATTCCACTATGCACTACCTATTTTGCAGAGACATTTGTAGAGATTTTCATTCGGGAGATTGTACTGTTGCATGGGGTACCGGTTTCTCCTGTATCAGATAGGGGTAAATGTTTACTTCCCAGTTGTAGAGGATCTTTCATCGGGAGTTGGGCACACAGGTACAGTTGAGCTTAGCATTTCATCCACAGACAGACGGGCAGTCCGAGCGTACTATCCAGATATTTGAGGACATGTTGCGTGCCTATGCTATTGAGTTTGGAGGTTCTTGGGCTGAATTCTTACCACTTGTGT
Source organism: Nicotiana benthamiana (assembly GCA_034376525.1). Taxonomy (NCBI): domain Eukaryota; kingdom Viridiplantae; phylum Streptophyta; class Magnoliopsida; order Solanales; family Solanaceae; genus Nicotiana; species Nicotiana benthamiana. The sequence continues at coordinate 124,390,822 of CM067328.1, forward strand.
AGTTTTCATGTAATAACAGTTACCAATCCAGCATCCATATGGCGCCATATGATGCCTTATATGGTAGACGGTGTAGATATCCGGTTGGTTAGTTTGAGCCCGGCGAGGCTAGATTATTGGGGACAGAGTTAGTTCAGGATGCTTTAGAGAAGGTAAAAGTTATCTAGGAGAGACTTCGTACAGCTCAGTCACGTCAGAAGAGTTATGCGGACCGGAAGGTTCGAGATGCATCTTATGCATTGGTCAAGAAGGTTTTGTTGAAGGTTTCGCCTATGAAAGGCGTTATGAGGTTTGGGAAGAAAGGGAAGATAAGTCCAAGGTTCATTAGACCTTTTTAGATACCTATGAGGATTGAGAGGTGGCCTATATGCTCGCTCTGCCACCTAGCTTTTCGGGAGTTCACCCGGTGTTCCATGTTTTTATGCTCCAGAAGTATGTTGGGAACCCGTCGCATGTATTAGACATCAACACGATTCAGCTAGATGAGGACTTGACCTATGATGTGGAGCCAGCGGCCATGTTGGGTCATAAGGTTTGAAAGTTGAGATCTAAGGACATAGCTTCGGTGAAGGTGAAACGGTAAGGCCGGCCCATGGAGGAAGCCACTTGGGAGGCCGAGCAGGAGATGCGGAAAAAATATCCTCACTTGATTGATACTCAGGTATATTTCTTGACCCGCTCGAGGACGAGCATTTGTGTAAGTTGGGGAGAATGTAACGACCTGACCCATCGTCACTCGGGTTACAGCCCAGTTTTTCCCATTTTGTTCTTTTATATGTTTTATCATATGTGTTTGGAGAGTTTGAAGCAATTCGGATGGAGTTTGGGTAGAAATGAGTCAATTAGTCTTTTTACGAGAATGTTAGTTTAGAAAAGTCAACTGAATATTATGAGCTAGAGGGCTCGAAATGGATTTTTGATGAATTAATTAGTTTCGGATGGTGATTTGTGACTTAGGAGCGCAATCGGAACTGAATTGGAGGTCTGTTGTAGAATAAGGCTTGAATTGGCTAAGTTTGAATTTTTGGCGAAGTCCGGTTGATTGGTGAGATTTTGATCCGGGTGTTGGAATGGAATTCCGATAGTTGCAGTAACTCTGTAAGGTAATTTTGGATATGTGTGCAAAGTTTCAGATCATTCGGAGGTGTTTAGGTTGGGTATTGGATCAAATGCAAGTTTCGAAAGTCTTAGTTTAACTTAGGCTTGAGTCCGTGGAAATTTGATGATTTTTGATGTTTTTGATAGTGTGTTTATGTTACGAGAAAGTTTGAATGAAGTAATAAGATGTATCTGTGCTTTTGGTTGAGTTCCCGAGAGCCTCGGGGTAATTTTGGATGGCTAACGGGAATTTTGAATTAAAAAGTGTAGCAGAAAATTTGCAGCAGAACTTCGCTCTATGGGATCGCATTGGGTGTCTGTGATCACATAGAAGGCGGGTAGAGGGGTCATGTTTTTTTCTATGCTATCACATAAGGGGCCATGCCCATCGCAGAGTGCATTTGGTGCATGGGGTCCTTGGTTTGAATTACTCTATGCGAACGCATGGGGGATAATGCGAACGCATTGAGCATTTGAAGGGGGTCTGGACTATGGTCTATGAGAACACGGGGAAGTAGTGCGTTTACATAGGATTAATCTGGGGGAGGTAAAATTTGTTCTATGTGATCGCATAGAGGAAATAAATGGGCGGACAGAATGTTTTAAGGGTTATTTCACCCAGGACCTATTCATAATTTCCACCATTTATAAGCAACCAATAGAGTGGTTTGAGCGATTGCGAGCATGGTTTCAACCGGTATTGATTGGAGGTAAGTCTCTTGACCTAAAAACACCATTTTTAGGAAGAATCAACCCTCAATTGCATGAAATTGTGTAGAAATTGTGAAGAACTGGGGCTTAGATTTTAGAAACAGTTTTTGGGGATTTGAAAGGCCATTTGAACTCCGTTTTTGGTGATTTTTATATGTACGGACTCGTGGAGAGACGAGGAATCTGATGATGTAATTTTTAGAATTTTTCAAGAAGTGGGCCCAGGGCTCGGGTTTTACCAACTTCGTGATTTTTAGCGTTTTTCGAATAATTTCAATTGGGTTTCGCTTATTTAGCCTATAATAATGTATTCGTTGTGATTTAGACTAGATTCGAACTCCGTAGAAAGAATTTTAAAGGGAAAAGGCATTGCGGACCAGTCTATGACCTGTTAGAGGTGAGTAATTTGTATAGATGATGGCTTGAGGGTTTGAAACCCTGGTTTATCACATCCTGACGCTATGTTAGGGTGTGACTTGCTCTCCATGGTAGGTGAAGGATTGTAAATGATTGGGGATTGTGACTTGGTCTATCCTGAGAGCTAAATAAAATTATTGCCGGCTGATATGCACCCTGTAATTAATATATCTAGGCTTATTGCCATGTTTGGGGCCTTGTGCCTATCTGTAGCATCCGTCTAGGATGAATATCTATGTGATAACATGATTTGTATAGTCATTGTTCTCAGTCCTGTGCTAAATAACTGTTATTAAATGCTAAGTCACCTTATTTCTGAAATTAACTAACTACATTATATTCACCTTAATAGTTGGAAACTGGGAAAGAATTAGATTGAATCTGTTATGTGACTTACATGCATATTGTGGACTGAGTATGGGTCGGGCGGCATGCCGCAGCAATGATATTATGATATTGATCTTGGGCTAAATGAGCCCCTCCAGAGTCTGTACACACCTCAAGTGAACGCCGTCGACGTTAAACTGATCGAGCTGTACGCTGCAGTGGATTCGTGTGCATTGCATTGCATCTTTGCATGATTTTTGAATGTTATATGTGATATTGCTTTGTTGTTAGTTTGTAGTTACGGTATCGGATTGTTTGATTTAGCATTTCTTTGTGGCATTCCGTGGATTTATTATCTTCAGACATTTTATCTGCTTATTACTCACCGAGTCGATAGTACTCACCCCTACTCCCTACACCTTGTATGCAGATTCTGGTACGCATGAGGCTTAGCTAAGCACTCGTAGTCTCCAGATATTTTCAAAGTCGTTGAGGTAACTGCTTGGCGTTCGTAAGACTTATCTACTCTTCATAACTCAGTTTATTATTATTATATATATTTCAAGACTTTTATATTTTATTCAGATATGATTATTTTCCAATTCCATTTAGAGGCTCTAGACTCGTGACACAGATATTTTGGGAGTCACTATTCAAATTTCGTATTACTTTTGTATTTTTCCATTAATATTATTAGATTATTATTCTTAAAATATTACATTTTTCCTTAAATTGTCGGTTTGAGAATTTATTGATGAGTGGAGAGTGAATGTTGGTCTGGCTTGCCTAGCTTTCGGGTTGGGTGCCATCACGACCGGGTTTGGGTTGTGACAATTCTGTTTTTGATTCTAGTTGTAGACTTTATCCATATTATCCCCATTATCTTATCAGTTATTATGTTTATCTTAGTAGGGCCCTGAACTTCCTCTTCACTACCCAACCGAAGTTAGGCTTGATACTTACTAAGTACCACTGTGATGCACTCACGCCTCTTCTGCGCAAGTTTTTCATGTGCAGCTCCAGGTACCTCCACTCAGGGGCATTATCCTTGTGGCGGAAACATCTAGTAGAGATTTTGAGGTATATCCGCCACGTCTGCAGACACAGAGTCTCTATCTTTTCAATATTTAGCATATGATTTTCCTTTATTTTAGTTGTGTAGACATTCTGGAGTTAGAGCATTGTTTATCATTTCTATTAGCATGTGTTCCTGTGAGTTTTGAGTTTTGCGTGTTCTTTCTTCTGGAATTTGTGATATGGGTTGTATTATGCCAAGTGGCACTTATACTCAGATTTCTTTTGATAGTAAGATTTTTAGTTGTTTGCTTTCAGAACTTAAGTTTATTTTCTGCAAGTTAGTTTATTTACCGTAAGTTAGTTTTTTCTTTTCCACAAGTTTTTTAGGCTTACCTAGTCGTAGGAACTGGGTGCCATCACGACATGTTCATGGAGAGAGAACTGGTGTTGTAACAATTACCTTGGACAACTAATTCATTTTAGTTTGCTTAGTTAATAATCAATCTAAGTCTATGTGTATTCGACATTTGACTTTCAAGTCACTTTATTGCATGATGACCATGTATAGTTTTGTGTACTTGTTGAACCAACGGGGGATCTTGACAAGGAGAGGTGTCCATTTCTTGTTCAGATGGTACCAATATAGGGGTTTAGCTATTGCTGGTGTCAAAAGAACATATGGTGTAGATGGGCGTTAACCCATCTATGTGGAAGGTGAAGAAGCACTAGTAGCACAAGAATTGTTGAATGTTGTTTGCTTAGTGGGTGAAGGTAGAAGAGGCCTAGAGTCTGAATTATTGGACCAGAGATAACAATGAGGGCCAGAAAGAGATAACTAACGTTCTTAACCAACGCTATATCACCCTAAAAGGCTTCAACTTCATATAACATCAAGTTTAGATGTTCTCCTACTTGAGCGTACAATTGGGCTGATAAAGATCCTTTCATCCTTTGAAAGGAAGCATGTCCATTACTGTTTTCCCCTTCATCAAGAAAGACCATTATAGCTGGCTCCGATTGAATTTTCATTGCCCTTTTCTCTTGATTCCCACCCGAGGAGGAGCAAATTCTTTTTGGTTTCTTGATCTCGGACTGGGGACGCATCCCCACCGGTGGCTCGGGAAGATCCACGATCTTTGTTCTGGACAAGGGTATTTTCCAACACATTATAGTTTCCCTAGGGCAAACTAAGCATTGACCTGGGGCAGATGACGGAGCCTATCGATAGTCCGATATTACGCCAACAATAAACTTAGCAATATGTTCATGAAGCTTTTTTATGTTCGAGCAAGGGTAAAAAGAAGGAGAGCTTAATTTACCATTATGCTTGGCCTCCACCCTTCCACCCCCCCCCCCCCCACCCCCATATCTTGGGGCCATTTCCTTCAACCCATAGATTTTCGAAGTTGTGATTTCTAGAATTATATGAACTCACTAATCTAGGGATTAAATATGGGTTCCCATTCGGTAGCTGAAACAAAAGAAATGAGAAAAGCAGCAATAACGAAAACAATCTTTTCACGAAGAAAAGAAGTGAACGGTTAAAAACTTATGAAAACGATTAGGTGATTCGGGAAAAGGTAGAGTGTGGCCTGGATGATATCCCTAGTAACAATAATGACAAATCGTTCCACCCATCCATGAATGTTGTCATCGTCTACACTAGTTAGGAGAGCATGGTGACCATACTTACTAAGGTTTTTTACTCCCCCATGGAAAACCTTAGGAGAATAAATGTTCATTATGTGGGCAAGAGTTAGCGTTTCCCCGATCTCCATAAATTACAGGCGAAGAAAGGCCACCGTCCGCCGTATATATGGACCCATTTGTGCTAAGCAAACTTGATATTGGCGGCAAAATTAAAAAATTATTTTTTCGAGTCCTTTAGTCGATCCCAAAAAAATGGACTCAAGGTGAAGTGTTACGTATAAACGTACATAGACCCCTTGTTAGAGTAGGTAACTCGTTCAACCATGTCTGGGGTGAGGATCTCAATATTTGGGAGGTTGAAATCCTCTTTCAAAGTGGAAATGCAGAAGGGTGAACGAAGGAGGAAAACCTACCAACTGACTATGTCCGAGAGTATGTAGAAAGAAATATCTCATGAAAATCATTTGCGATGGTGATATGATGTGGTATGATGATGCTGGCAGTAGGAGGATTAGAATCGACACCAATATCCTTATCCTTGATTTTCTTTGGGCCTCAACTAAAGAGAAGACTGGTGTTTCTGAAGAAAGCAGTAAATGAAACAATGGTAACAAAAGATCAGTTAAATTCGTAATGAGAAAATTGAATGTTGTGAAAAGTTTCTAGGCAAACGCAGAGAAGAAGAAAGACTTATGAAAGTTGTAAAAGTGAAGAAGTAAAAAAGTTGAGTAGCATAGAAGTTATAGACGGGAAAAATCGTGATCATGATTAACCCAAAATCCGGCGAAAATATTTGTTGAATCATGGGACAACACGTGTTCGGGGTATTAAATGTGAGAATACGTGCGTCTTTTTAAGAAATAGAGACTGTTCAAAAAGTTATCCGCCAAGAAGGGAATATTCACGAACTTCCCGGTACTAAGGTATGTCGCTGAAAAGTAGGAGGTCTATCTGTATGGGGTAAAATAGGGTTATAATCGATGCTCGAATGGTAACATGATAAGTGGAACCACAGATGGGAAACAGGCAAGTCAAGGTACAACCTGTACCTGATACAATGAAATCGGTATCGTGAAGTTCCAGATAGGAGCGTAATCGACAGGAAAAGGTCAAGGGTTTCTCATCAGATAACATTCAATTACGGAATATTCACTGACATTAATGAGCGACTATTGCATAATATTTGCATTCATGGCCTACGATTACGCATTCGTAAATATTCTTTTATTATCATTTAAAATGAGCATGATCCTAGGATCTTGTTTCTCTAGGTAAATTTTATGAATAGGTGGCTCAGCAGCCATGGTAAGGAGATGAAAACTTTTTGTATACAAAAGTTTAATATTTCTCTTTTTACTCTTAATTTAACAACTTTATTTGCACTTTATCATTATTTTCACTTTTGCTGTCTGAGACATTGTGTTCGGGACAGGCTCGTTGTCTTCTTCAATTTCAATCGGTAATCTTAATATTAATCATATATGTTTATCATTTTTTGGATCAAAGCAATTCGCTTGTTTATAACCACTTAAGAAATTTAACTGTACCGTTTTGCGGGTAGACAGAAATTCTTCAGTGTAATCATTTAAGGTTCTTTACAGAGTCAGATTCATAAAATTATGTACTAAAGTAGGTTGTTAATCGACATATTGCTCTTCATCAACATCCTAGTTGTTAGTCATAACATAACACCATTGGAACAACAGATATGGGGCACAACACTTGAAATGGCTGCCGGTTAATCACAACTAGAGGTGTGCATTCGAATAGGTTTATCCATAAATCGAATCGATTATTTGTTATTGAAAACAAAATTGAAATCGAAAAAATTAAAACTTTATTGAAACGATAACGATAAGCATATGTACAAATTGATAATCGATAAGTAATTATCGATAAGGGTCAAAATCGAATCGATAAACCAAATGCACACCCCTAGACTGTAGACACTTTTAAAATGAGTAATTACCTATTTGTGTAGATTAATTTAACATACAAAATATATATATATATTCCGCTACTATTTCGGAAGCGGCTATACAATATCATTTTTCCTAATCTATACCCTTTCCTTTACCCTAAGTCCTTTACCTTTTTATTTCCTCTACGACATTTAAGAAATTACCATATATAAAGATCAAGGGAATGAAGTTCAAATTAATGAAAAATAGAAGTAGTCGTGATGATGTATTTTGTTCTTTTATACTGTTGGAGTTTTGGTGGCATACATTTTATCCCTTCCTTTAGTTTTTCTGCATGTGCTTCTTGACACAATTGTTACGTTATTAATGGTGTGCATCTTATATTAGCTTCTTTTTTACCATATTAGTTAGGCGAGTTTATAGCGATATACTTTCCATGGAATCCCGAAAATTTTCTTATTGGTGTAATCGATAATCCTCCAAAATTGATAAATCGAAATCGAAAAAATCAAAACTTTATTGAACGATAAAGATAAACATATATATAAATCGATAATAGATAAGTAATTATCGATAAGGGTCAAAATCGAATAGAAAAATGGGATGCATACCCCCTGCTCACAACTCAATTTGCTCCAAAGATTAGCAGTGTGGAATTTTTAATTTGTACTTAGATAAACATAATTGACAATAATCAGGTCAAGCACTGGCTAGTCTTTGAGGAAACAAGGTAATAAAAGAAAGATACAATGGGGAAAAGGAAGCAAGCATGTAAAAACACTCTCTGCCATCGTTCATCCTTACCATACTATCACTAAAACTTTTCCTAAGCCTACCTTAGAAAAGAGATGACTGACCAACAAGTAAATAACCTTAACTTAACACCTGTTGTATCCAACAACGGAGATATGCAGATCAACGAAGTAAATATGAAAGACAAAACACCTTCGTTATTACAATCTCTACTAACTGAAAAATACTTACTATCTCCCTCAACCAACCTAATACACTCCCTTGCCAACTTAGACCTCACAGATGAATCTGTTCATACTCTTACTGACGAGGACTCCTTCATACCAATATCATCATCTGATAAGACTCGACTCTATGAGCCTTGGAGATTCACTGTTATTGTCAAGCTTTTTGGAAAGCGAATACTCACCAAACTATGCATGATAAACTCATGAATCTCTTGAAACCAACTGAGGTGCTCCCTTTTATTGACTTAGGATCTGATTTTTTCCTTATTAAATTTCATAGAGAGGAAAATATGCAGAAAGCTTTGCATGGAAGACCATGGTTTATCTTAAGCCACTTTCTAAAAGTACGTGGATGGGAACCTAAGTTTAAGGCATCTACCACTCAATTTACTTATTCAGCCTTATGGGTACCCATGCCAGAATTACCTACTGAATTTTATGTTTTGGAAATACTGGGTAGGGTTGGTTCGATGTTAGGACATCTTCTAAAAACTGATACATGTACCTCAGCAACTAAACGAGGAAGATGTGCTCGTATATGCATTGAGGTGCATTTAGAGAAACCACTAAAAACCCATCTCTATATTGGAAATCATAGGCAGTCCTTGATTTATGAAGGCCTTAACCTACTATGTACACGAAGTAGGAAGTTTGGTCACCAAATCCTAAACTGCCCTGAAGTTGTTCATCTTGTAAACGAAGACAAGATGAAGGGAACATTGGACCAATTAGTGCACTTAATGAGCACGAGTCCACCAGAAAACAATGAATGGAAAACTGTAGTTTTTCCTCGAAAAAATACTTGTTCTTCTAAACAAGCTTCTCAACCAGGAAGAGATCAACTGATATCTATGGTGGCAACAGTAGCACAAGAGGCGGTGCAGCAAGATAAGAACCCTGACCATATTTTTAATGGGGGCCGGGTCAACTTAAATGGGCCTAATAATCAATCCTTTAACACATTTTACACCCTAGATACTAATAACCCAATGGACCATCAGCCATCCATTACCTATAAAGCCCCAATACACCCAAATTTGGGAAAGGGGTAAGCAGCACATACTGCAGCTTAATACTATAGATCACCAACATGGTATGAAACCGCCCTCCACAGCCAATCCTCTAAGCCCTAATCCTATGTCAATAGTAGGCACTAATTTGGAGGCTCAAACCAACCACACGTCTGTCCAAAGTCTTAGCCCACATGATATCAATTTGCCAGATAATCCTCATGTCATAACCAACAACCAATTACTTAAAAGCAAAGCTGACCAAGCCCTTTCATGCACAGACACGTTGGATATTAATCCAAATTCCAAGATATCTCCTCTGCATGCAACAGTAAATTTAGTTCCTTCATCAGCTGCTATTCCTCAAAACCTAAGCAAACAAAATGATGTCTTCCCATGTGAAGTTCATCATCACTCTCCCATTACGATAGACACTCCATCTTCAAATAACTTCCTAAATCCACTATCTCCCATATCTACTACACCATTTTCTCCTAAGGAAGCGCAATCTACCGTAAATCTAAACCATGCAAAGATCAACGTTCATAGGTATGAGCCAAAACATCGAGAACAACAGCCAACTATTCAATCTCCGTCGACTCAACATAATAGGTCCGTAACTGCCATTGAGCACGTCTCCACTGATATACACCTCACAAGTAGTAACAACAAACCTACCTCTCCAGTCTTGGTAAGAAACGGGACTACATGGGTATGCCCTCGTTTTCGCCATTCAGATAAACAAGCAGGAGGTGGTTCTGTTGATTAAGAACCCATCTAATCTAGCAGCAATTGTGACAGAGGGAATGAGGTTGGGAATGGAATCCTACAACATGAACCAATGGTAAATGACTTAGATACCTCTCCCCATGGACCAAGCCTGAAGTATATCCAACCATCCTTGGGCTCATCAGATCTCCCAAATGAGTCCATCTCAGGAACAGATTGTCAGCCTCATACCATTCTATCCTCCCCACCACATGGGGCAAATATTTGCACCATGGATCCAACCACTAGACACATTTAAACCACACTCTCCTTACCAAAACCCACTCATCCCACTAGAGAACATTACACCACCAGACAACCATGTAAACTCTCTCCCTCAATCTCCTATAGAACTAGATAGGGGAACAATAGAGGAGCTAATTTCTATACTAGCGGAGATGAAGGAAACAAGAACGAAGTTTTGTTGGATAAAAGGAATACAATTATACAACCTCAAAGAACAATTCGAAAAAAAAATTATCCTCAAATGTCCACCAGAATTGATCACATGCAGCATCATCCTACGTCCACCAGCAAATCAAAACACATGAAACTATGACATGGTGATTATTCCAACCCTTCTTCAACTTCCGTTGAGCTTGGATCCTCCAGTGACTCAGACTCCATTGTCCCCACAAACAAACCCTAATTATTATATGAATTTCCTCGTCTGGAATTGTTGAGGTTCCCAACCCTGAATTCAAAAGACACTTTAGATCTTTATTGGATAATCATAAACCAACACTTGATATCTTACTCGAAACACACATGCAAGACCATACAAGACTGCATGAAGACTTTAATTTTACATGTTTGGCTCAATCACCGGCTAATGGGCTTGTGGGAGGACTATCGGTACTCTGGAATGAGGAAGCTATTAATGTCACAGAGGTAAAGATAACTGATTAGGAGATGCACTGCATGGTCTGGGTTAGTCCCCATAATCATGCATGGCTTTTATCTACTATATACGCGTATAGGAATTACTCCTCACATGGAACACTATGGAGCAACTTGATTCATTTGCATGATAATGTCCCTACACCATGCTTAATAGGGGGAGATTTTAATGAACGACTACACTCTAGGGAGAAATTTGGAGGATTGTGTATTAATAATAATAGGGTAGACAAATTTGCTAATTGTATGCACTATTGTGGAGTAGTGGACTTAGATTATCAAGGTAGTAAATATACATGGACTAATAAACAAAAGAAAGGATATACAATCCTAGAAAGACTAGATCGATTTCTGGCTAATTATGAATGGCTTCATATATACGATAATGCTACTGTGATGCACTTACCAAGAACTCATTCTGATCATTGTCCATTGTTAATTCAATTAGAACCCCCACAAATAATTCATAAGAGATTATTTAGGTTTGAAAAATGTGGACCTCCCATCCACAATTTCAAAACTTAATTTTCCAAGACTGGTCTAATGACTTATCTTTAATACAAACTACTAACAATTTTAAATTCATAGATGCTAGATGGAATTTTAATGTTTTTGGGAACATTTTTCAACAAAAAAATACATATCCTAGCTCGACTGGTAGGGTTGCAGGACTCAACCCATTACCCTACTAGTACGTTTCTACAAAGATTTGAAATTACTCTATCTTTACAATATATTCATATTCTTCGTATGGAAGAGCAATTCTGGCAGTTAAAATAAGGAATTAACGGGCTAAATGATGGTGATTCTAATACTAGATTTTATCATCTTTCAACTATCTATAGGAGGCGTGGAAATAGAATATCTGCATTACAGGATGATGTTGGGAATTGGTTAACTACTTCAACTGAAATGACTAGTATGATAAATAACTACTTCAATAATCTCTTCCAAACTGAACTTCCCTCCACTGATAATAAGCTTTAAGACGCTTACTCTATAGGATTATCATGTGACACCCTTAGTAATCTTAGTGCATCACTGAAACAACATGAAATCACCAGTGCTCTTATGAGTTTTAAGCCTTTTAAGGCACCTGGCCCTGATGGACTACATCCTCATTTTTATCCAAAATATTGGCTTGGAGTAGGTTCGGCGGTTAGTTTGTCCTGCATGGATGTTTTTCACTCTAACTGTATTCCTGCAGAGCTTAACCAAACATTAATCTGCCTCATCCCTAAGATAAACCATCCTACGAAGATTTAACTATTTAGACCAATTAGCCTATGTAATACTGTGTATAAGATTATTAAAAAAATTATTGTAAATCATCTTAAGCCTGTTATTAACAAAATCATAGGCCCCACACAAACAAGTTTTCAACAGGGTAAGAGGGCTTCTGATAATGCTATAATAGTAGAAGAAGCTATCAACCATCTTGCCAAACTCAAATGGAAAACATTCTTCAATTATATTAAAACTTGATTTAGAAAAAGCTTTTGACAGACTAGAATGTCCCTTTATTCGAAATGCGCTGCATTTCTTTAATTTTCCACCTAATATGGTTTCTTTAATTATGTATTGTGTAACAACCACTTCAACATCTATCTTAATCAACGATTCACAAACTAATTACTTTCAACCTACAAGAGGCATTCATCAAGGAGACCCGTTATCGCATTATCTGTTTATTATGTGCATGGAACTATTATCACGTAATATCTTTCAATCAGTGGATTACCTAAACTAGAATCCTTTTAGACTATCTCCTAAGGGTACACCTATAACTCATCTTCTAATTGCAGACGATATCATTCAATTTTCCAAAACTACTACAAGAAGTTATCACGCGATAATAGATGTTCTAAATATTTTTTGTCAAATGTTTGGTCAAAAAATTAATTTTGAAAAAACCTAGGATTTTTGTTTTCAAAAAATTGTACTTCTTTCGATAAGGAATTTGTTAAAATTTCTTTTAATATGAAGGAAGCTAATACCTTTTGTAAATATTTAGGTTTTCCTTTGTTCCATGCTTGACAAAAAAATCTTGATTTCCAATTCCTATTAGACAACTTTAAGACAAAACTAGAACGATGGAAATCTATGTTCCTTACATTAGCTGGAAGAACTATAAATCGACCCTAAATCAGTTACCTAATCTTATTATGCATTATATACAAATTCCTGCTCATATTAATAGCAAAATGGAGCAATATGAAAGAAATTTCTTGTGGGGATCTATACAGGATAGAAAGAAACTACACCTAGTTAGTTAGGAAGATGTTACTAAGCCCAAGGAAGAAGGAGGATTGTGTATGCATAAAATGCGATTAAAAAATGCCTCTTCCTTAGCAAGCTTAGCCTAGAGGCTGTTTCACAAACCAAATGCTATGTGGGAAGACATTCTTATTAAGAAATGCCTGTACAAGACACCTACTAAAATAAAATCACGTACCTAGACAAATATTATTAAAGGTTGGAATTATTGTCAGGAGGGACTAAAATGGAATACTGGAGATGGAAAGAACACTAGATTCTGGGAAGACCCTTTGATAGGGCCTGGAATGAGCCTTAGATCATCTCTACGGGGTCATTTACCATACAATCATATTAATATAAGAGTCAATTCATCATCTCTACATGGTCCTTTACCATAAAATCATATTAATATAAGAGTCAACTCCTTTATTAAGGAAACCAATCAATGGGACTTCAGTCAAATTCTTTTTGAATTACCTATTAACACTATCAATTTGATTAAGGGAATTTATATCTCTGAAGGAAGGAACCAAGTATATCATACTTGTTGTGGTTTAAACTCACAAGGGACGTTTACTACTAAAGCCATGTACAAATCATTAGAAACTAGAGCTAATAACGATCTTGAACAAGTACCACAATATAAGTGGATATGGACACTTCCGAAAATTCAAAAAATTAGGGATTTTATATGGCTGCTACAAAGAAATAGACTTTCCACCAAAGATTAACTAAAAAATATCAATATTATTGAAGATGCTACTTGCACTATCTGCCATCAACAAGAGGAAACATCAATGCATATATTTTTTTACTGCATACATGGAGTGAGTTTTGGCAAAAGTTAGGAATATATACTAATATTATCTCCAAAGTAATAAACAATGGATGTTGGTTACACCACCTTCTTAATTGTGAGGACCTGCATTTTCCATATCTTATCAATAAAAAAACTTATCTATCGTACTGCTTTTGGAATATTTGGACTGCGCGTAATAGCTACTGCTATAATCACAACCCAAATCCTGCTTCACCTATCCTAACTACTAAACAAGCTGCAGAATACACCTATCTGGCAACCAATAACAATGTTTTCTTTATGAAAAGACAAAGGACTTTCAAATGGAAACTACCTCTATAGTCCTATTTTAAACTAAACACAAATGGTGCTTTCAAAAACTACAAAGCTGGAATTGGAGGAGTGATTAGAAATGAAAAATCTGAATGGATAATGGATTTCACAGGGTCAATCCCATATAACTTCGTTCTTTTCAATGAATTGCATGCTTTATTGCAGGGAGTGAAATTAGCCTACTCAAATAATCTTATTCATCTTGAGGTGGATGTTGATATGAAGCAGCTCGTAAATATAATTACATCATAATGTACATCACATAGCTCACCTGAAAATTTGCTTGTGGACCGCAGGTACCTTCTGGACAAGTTAACTAAACCTATAGTGCAGCATGCGTACATGGAAGGAAATAGGGTGGCGGATAAGCTAGCAAAAGCGGGCTGCAATTTTAACAAATTCCCAAATGTGCATAGTTTTTATGTAAGCTCAGATTATGTATCTACAGTGCCACAAGAAGATAAACAATCACTTTTGGAACAGCTTGTAAGTGAACATATTGAGCTTGTTTTGTCTCAAGTTCGAGTGCACATACCATGCTTAACTCATGTAATTAAGTGTGGTACTGATAAGGATAGTAATGATAGTACAAGTAGTATTTCCAATAGTAGGATCGCACTGTTGGTGCAATATTATGCAATAAGCCACCCATTGTACGCAATGTTTAAGTTTATATAGATAATAAAAGAAAGTGGTTAGAAGCATAAAAGCAGTACTTTAATGAGTACGTTCTGATGTCTTTCACACTTAACGATAATAAAATCGTTGTCATTCTCACGTGGAACCTTTCCCCTTCACATGGAACTACGTGGGCTAGCTAATTTACAAATGGACAACAATTTAGTCAATAACAGCGTTTACAGTATTATTAAATGCTAACATCAATAACAACAATCCAACGAAATCTCATAAGTAAGGTCTTAAGAGGATAATATATACACAGACCTTACCCCTAATCAAAGGAGCAGAGAGTCTTATTAAAGACTAATTAATGTAATGAAAGTAGTGAATACTGAACGTAGCCTTTATTGAAAGTATAATTTGATATTCGATAATATTACACGAAATAGCTGATTCTGAAAATAATATATATATATATACATATAGTTGTGATGACCCGACCTGTCGTCTCATGCATTCATTCTCTGTTTCCCCCATTTTTAAGCTTCTTCATGTTTCATTATCAGTATGTGATGTGTTAGAGTTGATTTGGATTGGTATTGGTGGAAATTGAGACACTTAGTCTTTTTGAGGAAGGCTTGTATTGCAAAAGTCAAACGGAAGTTGACTCATGAGTTAGAGGGTTCGGATGGATTTTCGGTAATGTAGTTAGCTTGGGGAAGTGCTTTGTGACTTAGTAGTGCAATCAGAATTGATTTTGGAGGCTCGGTGTTGAATTATGCTTCAATTGGCGAAGTAAGTGTTTTGGCGAATTCCGGTTGATGGGTGAGAATTTAATCGAAGATTTGGAATGGAATTTTGAGATTCGTAATGGAATTCTGAGAGTTGCTGTAGTTTTGTTAGGTGATTTTTTATATGTGTGCAAATTTTCAGGTCATTCGGACATTGTTTGGTCAGGGTTTTAATCTAAAGTGCATTTTTGAATTTCTTGAAGAACTTAGGCTTTGATTTGACAAAAATTGATGATTTTGATGCTAAAGATAGTGATTTGATGACTTGACCAAGTTTGAATAAGGTAATAGAACATGTCGATGCACTTGGTTGAGGTCCCGGGGGGCTCGTGGTGAGTTCAAGTGGTTAAACGAATAGTTTGGAGTTTGTTGCATGGTTTAGATTTGCTGGTTCTGTCATTTCTGCATCTGTAGAAAAGGAATCACATAGGCGGTTCCGTAGATGTGGCATGTAGGTCGCAGAAGCAATTTCGTTTGTGGTTGGGGAGCTCCACATAAGCATACCCCTTTCGCATCAGCGGGTCTGTAAGAGCGAATGAATAACCGCAGAAGCGAACTTGGGCGCACCGCAGAAGCGATACTGTGCGAGCTAGTGAAATCCGCAGAAGCGATTTGGACACTGCAGATGCAAAAATAGCTGTTCATGGAAGGGTTTTAAAATGACATTTCATCCGCGACTAGGGAGTTATTTTACTCCATGGTTGAGAGTTGTGGGAGCTTTTTAGGAGCCATTGAAAATTGTTTCGACCGGAGTTTATTGGAGGTAAGATTTTCGAATTAAAACATGATTATAATGTGAAATTGGCCTAGAAATTCTGGAACTTGAGCCTAAAATTTATTAATTAGTGCTTGAGTTTTTGATATTCCAAATTGGGATTTTATAGATCATTTGAGCTCGGATTTGGGAGTTCTTGGTATGTATGGATTTGTGTCGTGACGAGGAATCCGGTAATGTTAGTGTTTTATTTTTTGAGAAGCCGGCCCAGGGCTCAGGTTTTGCTAGTTTCAAGATTTTTGCTATTTCTCGATTATTGTTTTTCAGGTTTTGTCCCCTTAACATAATGTGATGTAATCGTTCTGATTTTTATTAGATTCGGCGCGCGTTGAGGCCTGTTTGGGGGGCAGTGTCGTCGCGGGCAAGATATTTCTCCGGTTCGAGGTGAGTAATGCTTGTAAATGATATCCCGAGGGTTTCAAACCTCGGATTTTCACATCATAGTGTTGTATTGAGGTGACTTGCATGCCGGATATGAGCGTGGGTAGAGAACCATTAAGGATTGTAACTTGGTCCGTCCCGGTTGTTTATTTTACTGTGTATTTGATTGAAACTACGTGAAATTATAATAATTTCGGTTGATTGCTATGTTTGGGCTTCTTGCTAACTATGTGAATCGTTCGGGGATTGAGATTACTGTTATAGCATATGTTGCATATCATTTGATTTTAGTCCAAGGTTTTAAATACTGTTTTTGCAAACTCAGGCACACTTCTAAGTTTTGAAAACTAAAATAATATTTAGGCCTGAGAAGTACTGTTTTATAAATGCCCAAGGGGATTATGAGGTTTTTATGGATTGATTGGTGGCTCAGACTGCTCGCCGCAGCAGTGACTTGAAACAATGGTAACAATGACACTGTGTGATGTGACTTGAAATAGTGGTAACAGTGGCATCGTGTGATATGAATTTGTCAGGTAACAATAACTTACCAGGATTTTAATGATGCCTCGAGATGACTTGTTATTGCGCTTGGGCTGAGCCCCTCCGAAGTCTATACACACCACGAGTGAGTGTCGTCGATGATAAATAAACATGGGTCGCTCAGGCTACACGTCGCAAGGGGGTACTGGAATGTACCATCATATGCATTGCATTGCACTCATGCAATTGTTCCTATTTGTACTAGTTGTTCTGACATACAACACTCTCATTTCATTTGCATCCATGCTACTTCTTGCACTGTTTACCAGATACCCTGGTGTTATTTGTTGATGGAGTGTTGTGCCCGAGGGGCTGACTTACGTGCTCACTTGCAGTATATGTGTCACATTCATTTGCTTAAACTATTGAAAAGAAATATTTTTAAAAGAGGTTTTAACTGAGCCCAGATCTATATACCATGATGGAGTGCCGAGTAAGGTGATTGTGAGCGTCCGTGGCACCGGACATCATCTTTAGAACTCCAAATTCAATTTTTGTATATTTTATTAGCCCTGTAGTGGTGTAAGTACCTATTAGATGCTCATTACTGGTGATACCCTGATTTGAGTTTTATTTCCGCTACTTGTTGTTATTAAATCATAATAATACTATTCTTTCATGTTTAAAATTGTTAAAAGAATGATTTGGGTTAGTTGGCTGGCCATGTCTTCACCAGAGGTGCCATCACAACCTGGTTTGTGAACTAGGTCGTGACAAGTTGGTATCAGAGCCTAGGTTACTAGGTCTCACGAGTTATGAGAAAGTTTAGTAGAGTCTCCCAGATCGATATGGAGATTTCTTTATTTATTCTCAAGATACTGCAGAACCTTTAGGAAAACTTCACATTCTTATATTCTTATCATGCGTCCTTGGTTCAGCTTGAAAACAAAAACTCTTGAAATTCTTTCCACGCGATTGGATGGGCGCATGAGCCCTCAGTATCATATGTGCCTTGACGACTTTTGATTCCCCGATAGAGGGGCAAGATTTGATTTCTATGAGTTGATGTTGGACCAGTCTGGAGAACTTGAGGCCAGATCTTTGCTTATGGCTTGAGCACCAAGGTGCTAATTGTGCAAGCTAGTGTTATGAACTTATATGTTTAATGTTTCCCTATTAGTGGGAATGACGGCTTGGTAGATATGTTGTGAGTACGTTAGTGCAGCAAGATGTTCCTATATTACTTGGAGGTGTCGAAAAAGGTCTGCTGGATGATAGATGAACCATTAAGTGTTTGATCTCCATTGCGATTGGATGGGTTGTCCCAAGTTATGGGTACGTAAAGAATCTTTTCAAGTCTCCTAGTGGGAAATAAAGTAAATAGCATGTTGCAGTTTGAGTTCAGACTGAGGAAGACTAGTCGACTGTGTAAGGTATATGACGTTGAAAGGTATATGGAAATGTTATGTTGAGGTAAAGAAGGTGGACTATCTTCAATGGAGTGTTCTAGCGTGGTATGGTCCTTGTGTGCATGTTAGAAGTTCTGTGTTTCACAACTTATAAAAGATTGGAGCTTATTCTCACTGTGTTATTGTGGCATCAATGGAGTAAAAGTGTTATGTGCTATTGAAATATTTTGGTTTATGGCTTCGAGTCAAGTTAGGAAGGTTGATGTTGATTAGCTGATTGCACGGTCATGTGCTATGTTAGTTCTATTTTGAGATATGCTGGCGGATCAATTCTTGTTGCAAAAATCAAGCCGAGGATGGCACGAGTGAAGTAAAATTTGACAAAGGTTACATGGTATTTCGCGGATGTGTGGAAATAATAGTATGTCTTGAGCTGTTGTTGATAAATAATGTTTAATGTAAAGAGAAGGAAGCTATTTGATTGTATTAGAATGAGATCATGTCTGCAAGGTCAGAGTGCTAATGAGGCACAAGTGGTTATGTCTTGTTGATTAGGTAAAATGCAGTTGAATAAGAGTGAATGACAGGCGAGAATGGTTCTATTGAGTTCAAGGGTCTACATACATCCATTGAGTTTTCTAAAGTTGCATATGTGCCTAGGAACTAAGTTTTGTTGGAAATGTCAAAATATGTTGTATTTCTATGTTATATGCTGGATCCTTTGGGTCGGTGTCAGGGATGTAATGTATACGGAGCTAGATTCACAGAGAGTTCTTCTGACTAAAGTATTCTGGAATGTGGTGTTTCTGGAAACATTCGAGAAAGTAGTCAGCGAGTTGTGGTTCCTAACAGTGTGGTTATTTTCTTGGGTCTCGTGCGGTAAGCCTGGATTGAGGAATTATGACACTAAGGCAAGGGAGAAATGTTAAGTTGACGACGAATCAAAAGAAATTTAGAGAAATGGAGAAGCTTGATAATTGACTGGATTGGCATGGTAAGGGTATGATTAATTCTTAGTGCGTATTCAAGGTAATGAGTTAGCACATGTAATTTCGCAGCAATGCTCTTGGATTTTGACGACTTGCTTAGCATGATTTGGTTAAAAGGATTCATTCATGGTAGTTTAGTTTGTGCAAATGAAATTGGGAAAGTTCTTGTTGATTTCTACCGTGGTTGAAAAGGTGCATCTTATACGAATGTGAAAGGCATGAGATGTGTAAGGATTTCTTCTAGATGAGATCTATAGAAGTTCAGGATTCGATATGTTTTAGTTCAGGTTAGGAAGGAAATTCATAAAGCATTTAGGCAGTGGGTAGCCTCAGATAATCAAGGAAAATGGTACGACAGTTTGAAAGTGATTTGATGAGAGTATATATTTTAGAGAAAGGGCATTGTGATTAAGTGATGGTACTTCGGTGGTGTTGCGGCACTTCCTTGTTAGATGGATTGGTGATAGTCAGGTTTTCTTGGTGGCTCTGGGAGATTTGAAAGTATATTGTGATGTATTCGCTCTGATTTTGGTTAGATTCGACGCGCGTGGAGGCCAATTTGAGTGGCAGAAGCGTCGCGGGCTAGAGATTTCACCAATTCGAGCTGAGTAATACTTGTAAATATATCCTGAGAGTTTGAAACCCCAGATTTGCACATCATTATGTTGTATTGAGGTGACTTGCACGCCGTATATGAGAGTGGGGTAGAGCACTATTGTGGATTGAGACTTGGTCCGTCCCGATTGTTGATTTTTCTGCGTGTTTGACTGAAACTACTTGTTATCATCATAATTTGGGTTGATTTCCATGTTTGAGCTTCGTGCCAACTACGTGAATCCTTCGGTAATTGAGATTACTATTTTATCATATGTTGCATAGCAGTTGATTTCAGTCCAATATTTTAAACATTGTTTTTCCAAACTCATCCACAGTTCTAAGTTTTGAAAACTCAAATGATATATGTTATTACGGGCTTAGAACTACTGTTTTATAAATGCCCAAGGGGCTTATGATATTTTCCTTGATTGATTATGGGTGGCTCGGGCAACGCGTTGCAACAGTAACTTGAAATAATGGTAACAATGATACTGTGTGATGTGACTTGAAACAATGGTACCAATGGCACTGTGTGATATAAATTGGTCAGGTCACAATGACTGGCCATGATTTGATTGATACCACGAGATGGCTTTATATTGCGCTTGGGCTATACGAGCCTTTCCGGAGTCTGTACACACACCCCCAGTGAGCGCCGCAGTGGGTACTGGAATGTACCATCATATGCATTGCATTGCACTCAAGAATTTGTTCCTATTTGTACTAGTTGTCATGACAAACACCACTCTCATTTCATTGGCATCCACGCTATTTCTTGCTTTGTTTACCGGATACCCCGGTGTTATTTGTTGATGGAGTGGTGTGCCTGAGGGGTTGACTTACGTGCTGACTTGCACTATAGGTGTGACGTTCATTTGCTTAAACTATTGAATAGAAATATTTTTAAAATAGGTTTTAACTGTGCCCAGATGCTTTCTAGATGATTTTAAAGTTTTACTGTTTTCTCATAAGGGTTGCACTGTTTTATATAGCATGATGGAGTGCCTTTTGTGATTTCTTACTTTCAACTATTATTTACTTTTATTACTCACTGAGTTGGGGTACTCACTTTACTCCCGGCACCTCGCGTATAGTTGCAAGTGTGGAGCATCCGGTAGCGGGTTATTAGCGGATCAAAGGTAGTATTATTGTAGCCGAACAAGGTGACCGCCAGCGTCCGCGGCACTGGACTTTATCTTTCGAACTCCAGATTTTATTTTTGTATATTTTATTGGCCTTGTAGTGGTGTTAAGTCTTCCTTAGATGCTCATGACTGGTGACACCCCGGTTTCGGTTGTGTTTCCGCTACTTGTTGTTTTTAAGTAATAATAAGACTGTTCTTTCATGTTTAAAAATTGTTAAGAGAACGATTTGGGTTAGTTAGCTGGCCTTGTCTTCACGAGAGGTGCCATCACGACCGGGCTTGGGAATTAGGTCGTGACAATATATATATATATATATATATATATATATATATATATATATATATGTGTGTGTGTGTGTGTGTGTGTGTGTGTGTGTGTGTATGTATATATATAGTAAAAGTACGAAGATACTTAGCGAAATATCGTTCGCTTTTTTTATCCTTTAAAAATAGATTTGACTTTGAATAAAATAGTCATTTAATTAATTCGCTAATATTTAAAACTCTAAAATTGAATAAAATTTAATTATTAAATCTTTCCTTATTTTTGGTAGGTCAGAAGTCATATTTTTAGGACTTTAATATCAATTAGTATTTTACCATACATATACTTTTTCCTTGTTTAAACTCCAAATATAACGTCATAATAATTATTTTCGTATTACTTTTAGTTGATGTAGATTATATGGAAAAAAGAGTAAACTTACGTGTGTTTTAACGAAATTATTATTGGTACTCGCACGATGCGTTGACACAAATTGTATCGTGATTCGAGTAAACTGAATTATGTGCAAATAATTTTAAAATATAAACCTTTCTGATAAAAATTATATATACTCGGTAGATATTAATTAAGAAGCTGAACATAAAATCATTTCTCAAATCTCGTAGCGAATAGCCTTTTTTTAAAAATAACTATTTATAATAACCCAACCACTTGATTTTACTATTTGTATTTTATTTTACTATCAACATTAACAAATAGTTAACATGCCTTGCTGTGATGTGTCTTGTTTGAACACATATCTTATTACTTTAATAAAGTTCGTACTGTCGTTTTGTTTTTTACCTCAGATTGAAATAAAATCCCCTTCTACACTTTTATATTTTTTTTTTCCTTTTGGTCGTTGCTTATAATTATTGTATAATTCTTTACTTAATATTGTTATACTATCACATGTTCTTTTATTAGCTTAGCATCTACTTAACATCTTGCTTATTATTCTTTTAATAATCATCGATAAATGTATTTTTTTAAAATTTAATATATTTTTGTGCTTTTATCCTCTTACTTGGAACTCTTTTATCATTTAAATCTAGCAAAAATATTTTAAAAGATTTTTTAATTAATATATTTATAAATTAATTCAAGTATGATCTTCCTCGTACAATCTCTATTTTTTTCTTTATATATTCTCTTCCCTACTATAAAATTCTAATTAGGTTTTTTTCACATATATATTTTGCCTAAAAATAAAATAATGTCACATTTTCTCTACGTAATGCTTCTAAAATATAAAATCGCAAAATAAAAGAAAACAAACCATATGGTTAGTGAATTATTATAGGAATCCTTATTTTTGAAAAGCTTTCAGAATCTATTTACAATACTAATAATAATAATAATAATAATATAAGAGGCAATCTTAGCTGATATTTATCATAAATAAAATTTCATCAAATCTAGTTTCTCTTAATCCTTATTACATTTGTCTAAATCTATTTAGATTTTGTCTAAAAAGTGTCAAGTAGCATTTTTTCAATACGCAATTTGGCTTAATGTCATGCTCTAAATTCAAGTTATTTCAATTAATTAATAAGATTTTTAAATATTCTATATTTTCTATATTTTAATTTTTAAACTAATTTTTTACATTATCTCTAATTTATTGTTATTATTTAATATTTCTTTTTTAAAATTTGAATTGTTAGACTTCATGTTACCGTATCCACGCTATGACCTTTTTATCATAATAGATATAAAAAACAAAGTTGTCTCAAGTCAAATCTAAATAAGGTTTATCCCTATGTTTTCTTTGTGATGAAGTTGTTGATTGTCTCGATTTGTTTTTTTGTTTGTTTTTATATTACTAAATACTTAATAGTTTTAAATTATCATGTGGCTCTTTATTAGCTTGTTTGTATTTAATATGCACCTTTACCATACACATTTTAATACATACATATAATAGTTAATAATTATTTAGTAGTAACTTTGACTCTATTGCTCATATTCTAAACAATGATTTTTCTAATCATATTTTAATTTTTTTAAATCTCAAATTCAAATAAACCTTATCCTTCTTTTTATTAAATTGGACCGCATTTCCAAACAATTGTCTAATGTTTTCAAATTAAACTAACTGCACTGATTTCAAATATTAATCATAAAAAATTATTATTTTTATTTGTTTGAAAACATTATTCTAATTGTTGTAATGTTATTTTCACTATCATTTTATTTCTCTATATAATGTTTCTAAAATATAAAATTTATAAAATATAAGAAAATGAATCATGTGATTAGTGAATAAATTGTAGGAATCCTTTCTAATTTAAAAGCTTTCATAATATACTTACTATAGATATAAGAGGCAATATTAATAAATATTGACCATAACTAAAGCAACGTTATTACTTTGATTTTTTAAGCACTTAAGTTTAAATGGATGAAATTTCAGTTAATAAATGTACATGCAGACAGATTCCATCAAATTTCATCCAATGTACATGAAAGAGATTCAATAAAATAAGCTTAATTCTTTTTATGGTCCAAATTACCATTTCGAAATTTAAATGAAAAGACTTAGATTATCAATTCAAAATTTTTATATAGTGTCACGACCAAAAATCCTAAACTCGGTCGTGATGATGCCTGTCGTGAAGAGAAGGTCAGCCAACAGAAATAACAATACCTCTTATCAGTTACTCAGCAGGAATAAGTCTGAATCATAAATAATATAACGATAAGTGCGAAATAAATGTGATAAAACAAGAAAACCATCCGGACTAAGCCCGAAATCAAGGTTTCACAAGTCATGAGCAACTACGTAGTTTACCAAAAATTTACTAATTCTGAAAATATCTTAAATAATAGAAGATATGGGAGAAAACGGGGCTGTGAATGTCAAAAGTCACATCGGTACTCCTAGTCACCGCCTAGATTGGAAAGAATCAACGCTCAGGAGCGAACTCAGCTATGTTTGTATCTGAACACATGGTAGAGTAATGTGAGTACTCCGACTCAATGAGTAATAAAAATAAATAATGACTAAAATCATGAAATCTCATAAAGGCACAAATAATGCTATCTCAAGCAGTATAATTAGTTACATAATAAAATCATGAAGTATCGGATAAATATTTTTTAAAACAGTGAAGACAAATAATTTCAACAAGTAAGAAATAATCAGAAACCTGGCCCTCGGGCTCAATATCAAACTCTCAGTACAATATCAGCCCCGCGGGCTCACTCACAACTAACAAAATACAACATAAGCCTCTCGGGCTCGCGCCCAGCACACCACTAGGAAAGCCCGCCAATTTATGACAATAACCCAATTAATTAAGTAGATGAAAATAAATGCCATTTAAGTCAAGACCTAAAATACTGATAATAATAATGCGTAAATATCTAAAAAAATACCAATACAGCCCAACATGGACTTGGTGTCACGAACATGAGCCTTTACAACATAGAGTAACATCTCACTACAAAGTCTGTCAAAAAGCTGATAATGTTGAAACAAAGGAATTGGGATAGAAGTGAGAATCAACGGCTATGAACGCTCTGCAGCTACCTCAATACTCTCGGAATAAGAACTCTGGAAAGCTAGTCAACCTGTGAATGCCCTAGATCTGCACACAAGATGCAAGGAGTAAACTGAGTTTTCCGGCCCAATGAGTAATAAACATAGCTACAGTTTGAAAGTAAGAAAACGCAGAAAGTGCACAAAGTAATCTGTCTAAAAGCTGATAATGTTGAAATAAAGGGATAGGGATAGAAGTGAGAATCAACGGCTATGAACGCTCTGCAGTTACCTCAATACTTTCGGAATAAGAACTCTGGAAAGCTAGTAAAAGCTCACTCAACCTGTGAATGCCCTATATCTGCACACAAGATGCAAGGAGTAAACTGAGTACTCCGGCCCAGTGAGTAATAAACATTACTACAGTTTGAAAGTAAGAAAACGCAGAAAGTGCACAAAGTAATCTGTATCTAGAAGACTAGATCAATATCAGTGAAACGGTAACTAACAAGTAATACAGTCAAGGAATAATGCATGAAAATATGCAACACATAAAACGGTACACTCTAGTACACACTGCGGCGTGCAGCCCGCTCCACTTATTTAACGTCAATGGCACTCACTAGGGGTGTATACAGACTCCGGAGGGGCTCCTACAGCCCAAGAGCAATATCATCCATATCATGGCATCAAACAGGCTCTTGGCCTCAATATCAATATATACATCATCGATGCGGCGTGCATCCCAATCCATATCAAAAGAAAATATCCTCGCTGTCGGGTCCTCGTCCCATGCTAGTAAAAAAAAGTTCATAGCCAATCGGGCATGACGTACTATAGGGATCTCAGTGGTCATATCCTTTTTCAGTTAATTTTCATGTATTAAACATAGTTATTATATTGTTTTTAGCAGTTGAAAACATGACTGAGAGCATATGTTATGCACACAAGATAGGAAAACACATAAGGATCCCCTATGGATTGTACAGGTCGGCACAAGGCCCCAAACACGACAATAACCCCAATTCACAGTGATAAAGTATGCGTCTTAATCGCCAATATAATATAACTTAACACTGTGGATGGACCAAGTCTCCATCCCTAATAGAAAATAACCACGCACTCATCGTGAATGGGTGTCACGCTTCAATATAGCGTTACGATATAAAAATCTGGGGTTTCAAACCCTCAGAGCAACATTTACATTTATTACTCACCTCTAACTAGCCAAAGAATAGCTCGCAATGCCTTTTCCTCTCAAATCAACCTCCATGTGTGTATAATCTAGCCAAAACCACAATGAATACATTACAATAGGCTAATGGAATATAACCCTAGCGAAAAGACTCAAAAAATATCAAAAATCATGAAAGTTTATAAACCCGAGCGCGGAGCCTACTTGTCGAAAGTCATAAATTTTTACACCAAAATGTTCCTTATCTCACCACGAGTCTTTACATGTAAAAATCACCAGAATCGGAGAGCAATTGCTCCCTCAAATCCAAATTTCTCATTTAAAACCCCAAGCCGTAGTTCTTTCCTTTTTAATCAAATTCCATGAATTTAGGTGTTGAAATCAAAATTAGATGATGTTTCTAGGCCATAGGACTTACCTCCAATTGATTCCCTATCAAAACCCTCTTAAAATATCGTCAAAATCTCCCAGCTGGATAATAACTTAACAATATCGTCAAGATCACTTAACAATGGAGGAAAATAAACTTGATCGCAAACAAAATATTATTAAAACCTTTCTACTCGGCTGACGAATTCTTCTTCGTGATTGCAATGCCATCTCACGTTCGCGATGGCCAAAAGTCCACCGGGCCACTTTTACCCTACGCAAACGCGGAGCCCGTTCCATGAACGGGATGCTTTGCCTGACCCAACTACGCGAATGCATACCCCTGGCCGCGAACTCGATGAGCAATGACCGGGGACCCCCCAAACTCCCTCTATGGTAATGCGGGGTCCCAACCATGAACGCAGAGACCAATGGCCTCAGGCCTATGCAAAAAGCCTTGCCTCGCAAGCGCGAAGGCCAAAACTG
Organism: Nicotiana benthamiana; assembly: GCA_034376525.1. Lineage (NCBI taxonomy): Eukaryota > Viridiplantae > Streptophyta > Magnoliopsida > Solanales > Solanaceae > Nicotiana > Nicotiana benthamiana. Next base: position 124,418,002 of record CM067328.1, read on the forward strand.
GCCTGCAACTGCTGTGAAAAATCTACAACTCCTCAACTCCTCGAAATTCTGCGTTAGCTATCGACAATCATCCCGAGTTCCCCCGGGACCTCAACCAAGAGTACATATATGATCTATTACCTTGCTCAAGATTGTACCAAATATCAAAACACTATCGTTAACAGCAAAATCATTAAATTTCATCAAATCAAAGCCTAAGTTTATCAAATTCTTCCGAAACTCACATTCGATAAAAAACCCGACCTAACTACCTTCGATTCAATTGAAATTTTGCACATGCATCACAAATCACCTAACGAAGCTACCGCAACTCTTGAAATTTTGTTCCAACCCTCGGATAAAATCCTCACCTCTGGATATCGGCAAAATCCCAACTTTGCTAATTAAAGCCTAATTCTATACCAAACCTCTAAAATTACTTCCGATTGCGCTCCTAAGCCTCTAATCATCCCTCGAAGCTAACTGAATCGTCGGAAATCACATTTGATTCCTCTACCTCACAAGTCAACTTCCGATTGACTTTTCCAAACCAACCTTTTCCTTAAAAACACTAATTGCCCCATTTCGTACAAAATCCAATCCGAATCAACTCAAACTCATCCAACTCACAAAATAAATCATGCAGAAGCAATAAACGAGGGAAACAGGATGGAAACACATGGGAAAACGAGTCGGGTCATCACAGGCTTATTCCCAACTCACTTGGGTACTCGTGCTCACTTTGGGTGTGCAGACTCCATAGGGGCTCCTACAACCCAAGCACTATATCATAAGGCCTTAATTCCTGTCACATCAACATAAGGCCTTAAAGCCTTTTCACATCACACTCGAGGCCTGAAATTCTCCTCACATCACTCAACATATCATACATATGACCCTCGGCCTCAATCAGTCCAGAAAATAATCATAAACCCCTTGGGCATTAGTAAAACAATGGTGCTCAGCTCAAACAATAATTATCATTCAAATCTAAAGTTTTGTATATATGTAGTTGAGTTCGTGAAACAGTATAATTCAGTTGGACTGATTTCATATAATATTTCAATTAGTGAGGAAAACGGTAATGGAAATTCACAAAGGATTTCAAACACTCGACAATTAGCCCAAGTACTGCTATAAGCCCAAGTCATGGTGAAAAAAATAAGTCTTTATCAAATACGCAGTAAAATATCAGAAAGGATGGACCAAGTCCCAATCCCCAATAGTACATACCCCGCACTCGTCATACTGTAGGTGTCTCATATTAACACATCACTATGTTGTGCAATCCGGGGATTCAAACCCTCAGAACATCATGTAAAATCATTACTCACCTCTAGATAGCCAAAAGTCTAGCTCGCTATGCCCTTATCACTCGAATTGGCTTCCTCGCGCGACGAATCTACCCAAAATCCTAACGATATGTTGCATTATGGTAAAGAGATAATACCAAATCGAAAACAATCGAAAAATATCAAAATTAACGAATTTGACAAAACCCGAGCCCCGGGCCCACATCTCAAAACTCAGAAATTTTTAAATCATTTGGTTCTTTATCTCACCTAGAGTCTATGCATACAAAAATCTCTCAGATAAGACCACCAATTGCCCCTCAAATCCCAAATTTAGAATTTCAATCTCAAGCCCTAATTTCTTATAATGTTGCTATATTTTCATGAATTTCAATGATGATTTCACAATAAAATCATGTATTATGTTCATAGGACTTACCTCAAATCGCTTCCCATCAAAACCCCTTAAGTTCCCGTCAAAAAGTTCTCAAGACTAACCCAAAATGGTAGAAAATGGGTTGGGTTCGCGGATGAAATGTTTTTAACATTCTGCCCAATTAACTGTAGCTAACTCTATGCGATCGCATAGAACAAAATTCAAGAGCACTGTAGCTAACCCTATGTGATTGCATAGAACAAAATTTCGGGGCACTGTATCTAACCCTATGCGATTACATAAAACAAAACTCCAGCTCCAAATTTACCCAATGCGATCGCATATGCCTTCTTCGATCGCATAGAACAAATTTCCAAGGTCTCAAATTACTCTATGCAATCGCATAACAAAACAAAATACCCCCATAATTCCTTCTATGCGATTGCATGAAACCCTCTGCAATCGCATAGAACAAAAGTTCTATAGAATTTTTCTGCAACATTTTTCAACTCCAAAATTCCCGTTAGCCATACGAAATAAACCCGAGGCCCCTGGGACCCCAACCAAAAATACCAACACCTCTTATAACATCATACAAACTTGTTCCAATAATCAAAACACCTCAAACAACACCAAAACAATCAAATTACATCACATTCAAGACTAAGTTCTTCTAGAACTTTCAAAACACACATTCGATCAAAAACCTATCCGAAACATGTTCGAATGACCTAAACATTTGCACACATATCCCAAATCACCTAACGAAATTACCATAGCTCTCCGGATTCAATTCTGACTCCCGGATCAAAATATCACCTATCAAAAAGAAATTGCCAAAATACTAACTTTGCCAGTTCTAGCCTAAATCTACATCGAACCTCCAAAACCACTTCCGATCATGCTCCTAAGTCAAAAATAATCTCCCAGAGCTAATCGAACCATCAAAATTTATATCTGATCCATGTAACTCATAAGTCACTGCTTAGTTGGCATTTCTAACTTAAGCCTTCTTTATAGAGATTAAGTGTCCCATTTCTTATAAAAATCACTCCAATTCAATTCTATCGCACCCAGCACCAATAATGAAACATAAGGAAGCAGAACATTGGAAGAACATTTTAGTAACTCATGACATAACGGGTCTGGTCGTCACATCCTCCCCAACAATACAAATGCTCGTCCTTGAGTAAGTTAAGAAACATACCTCAAGTCTCAAATAGGTGAGAGTATCTGCTCTACATCTCTAGCTCGGTCTTCCGAGTAGCCTCCTCCATGGGCCGACCTCTCCACTGTACTTTCACTAATGCTCTATCTTTTGACTTTAATTTTTGAACCTATCGACCCAAAATAGCCACTGGCTCAACATCATAAGCCAAATCATCATCTAACTGCACTGTGCTAAAATCCAAAACATGCGACGGGTCCCCAACATACTTCCGGAGCATAGAAACATGAAATACCGGATGAACAGCCGAAAAACTAGGTGGAAAAGCAAGCACATAGGACACCTCTCCAATCATCCTAAGTATTTCAAAAGGTCCAATAAATCACGGGCTTAGCTTCTCTTTATTTCAAAATCTCACAACACCCTTCATGGGCAAAACATTCAGCTAAACCTTCTCACCCGCCATGTAAGATACATCTCGAACTATCCGGTCCACACAACTCTTCTGACGCGATTGAGTTTTACGAAGTCTCTCCTGAATCACTTTCACTTTCTCTAAGGCATCTTGAACTAACTCAGTCCCCAATAATCTAGCCTCGTCGGGCTCAAACCAACCAACTAGAGATCTACGCCGCCTCCCGTACAAGGCCTCATATGTGCCATCTAAGTACTAGATTGGTAACTGTATTGTACGCAAGCTCTACAAGCGGCAAGAACTCAACCCAAGAAACTCCGAAATCAATAACACAGGCACGCAAAATGTCCTCCAATATCTGAGTAGTATGCTCGAAGTGTTTGTCCATCTGAGGATAAATGTCATGCTCAACTCCACCTGCTACTCAACTCTTGCTGAAAAGTCTTCCAAAAATGGGAAGTGAACTGAGTACCTCTATCTGATATAATAGACACTGGAACACCAGTGCAACCTCCCGAATAAATATCCCTCCCAGTCGCTCATATGAATAAGTAGTGCACACCGAAATGAAGTGCACGGGCTTGGTCAGCAGATCCACAATCACCCAAATAGAACCAAATTTATTTGAAGTCGGAGGAATACCACTCACAAAATCCATAGTAACTCTCTCCCATTTCCACTCTGGAATAAACATCCACAGAAGAAAACTACTCGGTCTCTGATGCTCAAGTTTCACCTACTGACAATTGAAACACCGAGCTACATAACCCACAATATCTTTTTTATTCTTCTCCACCAATAGTGTTGCCTAAAATCCTGGTACATCTTTGCAGCACCTGGATGAATAGAATATCACGAGCTGTGGGACTCCTCCAAGATAAATTCTCTAAGCCCATCCACATTGGGCACACAAATACGGCCCTGCATCCTCAATACGCCATCATCATCTATAGTCACATCCCTGGGATAATCATGTCGAACTATGTCCTTAAGGACAAGCAAGTGCGGATCATCATACTGGCGCTCTCTTATTCGATCATATAAAGAATACCGAAAAACCACACAAGCCAATACCCGACTGGTCTCGAAAATGTCTAATCTCACAACCCGATTAGCCAAGGATGGAACATCAACTGCCAAGGGCCTCTCCCCAACTTGAATGTACGCCAAACTCCCCATACTGAGTGCCTTTTGGCTCAAAGAATCGGCCACTACATTGGCCTTTCCCGGATGATACAGAATAGTAATATAAAAATCTTTTAGCAATTCAAGCCACCTCCGCTGCCTCAAATTAAGGTCATTATGTTTAAACAAATGATGAAGACTGCGATGATCAGTGAACACCTCACAAGATACTCCATATAAATAGTGCCTCCAAATCTTCAAAACATGAACTATAGCAGCCCATTTCTATGTCATGAACATGGTAGTTCTTCGCATGGGGCTTTAATAGACGAGAAGCATAAGAAATAACTCTACCCTCCTGCATTAACAAACAACCAATTCCAACTCTCGAAGCATCACAATATACCTTGTATGAACCTATAGTGATGGTAAAACAAACATTGGGGCTGTGGTCAAAATCGTCTTAAGCTTCTGAAAGATCTGCTTACACTCGTCCGACCATACAAATGGAGCACCCTTCTGAGTCAACTTGGTCAAGGGTGATACAGTGGATTAAAATCCATGAACAAATCGGTAGTAATAGCCTGCTAACCTAAGAAAACTCCGAATCTCTATGAATGAGGACGGTCTAGACCAACTCTACAATGCTTCTATCTTCTTTGGATCAACCTGAATACCCTTGCTGGACACACTGTGTCCCAAGAATGCCACAAAACTCAGCCAAAACTCATACTTCAAAAATTTTGCATATAGTTTCTCCTCTCTCAATCCTTGCAACACTACATGCAAGTACACCAAAATATCATCAATGAATACAACAATAAATGAATCCAGATACGGTCGAAATACATTGTTCATCAAATGCATGAACGTCGCTGGGGAATTGGTCAACCCGAAAGACATAACCAAAAGTACATAGTGGCCATATCTAGTCTTGAAAGAAGTCATAGGAATATCCAACTCCGTGATCTTCAACTGGTGATAGCCCGAATGGAGATCGATCTTAGAAAACACCCTCGCTCCATTAAGCTAATCAAATAAGTAATCAATGTGAGGCAGAGGATACTTGTTCTTCACTATTACCTCACACTGAGTCATAGTCAGATCTCCCTGACGAAGCTACTCAAACTGTCTATGCAGCTTTTACCTCTAAGACTGTGGTACCAACTTCTCCAATAAGAGAGTGGAGAACTCCTTCCATGATAAAGGTGTTGCTCCCACCGGCCTATGCCACTCCTACGCCTCCTACCAAGTGAAGGCGACTCCTGAGAACTGAAAGGTAGTAAATGATACACTGCTCGACTCCGAGATCCCTGATGTCCAAAGCACACACCGACACTTCTCAAGAAAACCCTGGGCATCCTCACCCTGAACACCATTGAAAGTAGGAGGTGAGAGCCTACTGAACCTCTCAAGACGACACTGCTCATAGTCTTGCTTAGATGGAACAACAAAACCATGAAATGGTGCATTCGGCTAAATTGGTGTAACCTGTTGAGCTGGTGGTGCCTATTGTGTCTGTAAACCCTGCACTACCTGCTCAGGTGTGTGAGCAGCGGGGGTCTGATTACCTTCCCCGGCCTGCAAAGTAGTGGCTGATACTTTCTGATCCAGGCTTGTACAAACTGATAAAATCTTAGTTAGGGCCTCCTAAAGACCCGGAATCATAGTAGGCACAACAGGTGCCAGAACAGGTGCTGCTGGAGTCTCTACAACTAGAGCATGATTATTGTGAGGACCCGACCCACCGCCACATGAGTTACTACCTTGTTTTCCCTATTTTATGCTTCTATATATTTCATTATATGTGTTTGTATATTTTGAAGTGATTCGGGCAGAGTATGGTTGGAATTGAATTAATAAGTCTCTTTTAGAGAAGGCTAGTTTGGAAAAGTCAATCGGATGTTGACTTATGAGTTATAGGGCTCGAAATGGATTTTTGACAGTTTGACTAGTTTAGGGTGGTGATTTATGACTTGGGAGATAAAACGGAACTGAATTTTGAGGTCCGGTGTAGAATTAGGCTTGAATTGGCTATGTTTGAATTATGATGAACTCCAGTTGGTAGGTGAGTTTTTGATTCGGGGTCAGAATTGAATTCTTAGAGTTAGTACAGCTATGTTAGCTAATTTTGGATACATTTGCAAATTTTCAGGTCAATCAGACGTTGGTCAGGTTTTTGATCGAATGTGAGTTTCGGAAGTTTTTGTTTTACTTAGGCTTGGATCCGTCGTGAATTGATGATTTTTGTGTTGTTGGTCATGTTTTTATGATTGGAACAAGGTTGTATAATGTTTTGGGGTAGTTCGGTATTTTTGTTGGGGTCCTTGGGGCCTCAGAGTGATTTCGGAGGTTCAAGCGGATCATTCTTTGTTGGCTAGGAGATAGATTTTGCTGTCAAAAATGTTGCACACTTTTGTTCAATGCGATCGCATGAGTGCTATTATGATCGCATAGAAGGTATGGGGAGGCCTTGGAAATTGTTCAATGTGATTGCAGTCAGGGGTATGCGATCAAATAGGTAGAGTAATTTGTTATCTGCAATTGCATGGTGTCTTATGCGATTGCGTAGTGTTAGGTTTTGAAGCAATGAGATCTCATAGAATGGTTTGCGATCGCACAAGCAAACTTGGAGCCCTGGAAGATTGATTTGATTCGATCGCAGGAGAGGTGATGTGATCGCGTAGAGGAAATGCCTGGGCGGACAGAAGGGTTTTATAACATAACATCCGCGAGCTAATATCGGTTTCCACCATTGTTGAGCACATTTCGAAGCTATAAGACAAGGGAGTAAGAGGATTTCACCTAGGTTTCGACTTGAGGTATGTTTTCTGAGCTAAGTACGTGATTTTATTGAAGATTCATCATCTAAATCTCTGAAAATTTGGTGGAAATTGGAGAATTTTGGGCTTAGTTTTGGAAATGAAAATTTGGGATTTGATTGACCATTTGGACTCCGATTTTTATGAACTTTATATGTACGAACTCGTGGAGAGACGAGGATTCCGGTTATACGAATATTTTAATTTTTCCAGAAGTGGACCGGGGGTTCGGGTTTTTCCAACACTGTGTTTTTTGGGTGATTTTAGAGTTCTTTCTATTGGGTTATGTCCCACTAGGTTATTATAACATATTCCTTGTGGTTTTGATTAGATTCCATGCCTGAGGAGGTCGATTTGCAAGTAAAGCGCAAGGCAGGCTAGGATTTTGGTAGGTTCGAGGAGAGTAATGGTTATGAATGATATATTGAGGGTTTGATACCCTGTATTTGCACTATGTGATGCTAAGTTGAGATGAGAGACGCGTCTTGTGATGAGCGTGGTCATGTATCTGTTGGGGACTCGGACTTGGTCCATCCCGATGGATGACATACTGTACTTTTGGCTTAGACTATGCTTGTACTCGAATAATTTGGGCTAGTTTCCATATTTGGGGCCTTGTGCTGATCTGTAGAACTCTTAGGGAGTATGTTCAGCTGATTGGCCTCACTTTACCTATTGGACACATACCATCTGTCCTGACTTTTGACTGTAAATCATGAAATAAACCGGACTTTGTAAGTTTCACATCGAATAAGCAATACCTAGGGTTGAATACCTTGTTTTAGCTGAGTGGGCTCGAGAGGCCAAGTCTATATTGACTGAGAGGGGTCAAGGACCCCGTAGTGAGGCTAGTTGCTATATATACATCGGGTTAGGCTACACGCCGCAGCATTATATACGTACACATGCATATGGATCGGACTGCACGCCGCAAAAGTTTATTATATGGATCAGACTGCACGCCACATAGTATATTATATGGATCGGACTGCACGCCGCAGTGATATATTATATAGATCGGACATCACGCCGCAATGGTATACTATATGGATCGGACTGCACGCCGCAGTGATATACTATATGGATCGGACTGCACGCCGTAGTGATATATTATATGGATCGGACTGCACGCCGCAGTGATATATTATATGGATCGAACAGCACCCGCAATGATATGTGGATCGGACAGCACGCCGTAGTGATATATTAGAGTTCTTGGGCTGAATGAGCCATCCGGAGTCTGTACACACACGCATTGAGCGCAATAGACTATATTTATTGGATCGGGCTACGCACCGCACCATCTTATATGTTTATTGGATCGGGCTAGGCGCCGCAACATCTTATATATTATATTGGATCGGGCTGCGTACCGCATCAATGTTAGTAACTGGTTAGACAGAATGGGAAGTATTTATTAGATTCTTTACCCTATTTGGTACTTATCCACTGTCTTTGCTGCTAGTAATAGAATTGTATAGTGATTTTACCGGATTTCTTGCATTCAGGAACTGCTATTACTCACTGTGTTGGAAGTACTCACTCTAGTCCTTGCACCTTCTGTGCAGATCCAGGTACCTCAGGGCAGATTTTATCTCGCGGTGTATTTTTAGTGTATATTCAGGAGCTTGTCGAGGTAGCTGCCTGGCGTCTGCAGGACACAACTCCTCCATTATTTCTATATTTTTGATATTTCCGCATAATCAGAATATGATATATTTTAGTATTATTACGCTATTCTGGTAGAGGTTCTAGACTAATGACCCCTAGATCTGTAGGAGCTTGTTATTACTGATCTTTGGGATGTTTTCCATATATAAATTATAAAAGTTTTTATTTTCTCTCGTTATTTATGATTGTGAATTAAAGATGTGAGATTGTAGCTTAGAACGTGAGTGAGATTGGTCGGGCTTGCCTTGCAATGTGGTGGGCGCCTTCACAACCGGGTTGGGGTCATGACAAATTGGTATGAGAGCCTAGGTTACTAGGCCTCATGAGTCTTGAGCCGGTTTAGTAGAGGCTCGCGGATCGGTACAGAGACGTCTGTACATATCCTCGAGATTCTGCGGAAACTTTAGTAAAAACTTCATATTCCTAAAATTCTTATCGTGCGACTTTTCTTGATCTGGAACTAAAGTTCTACATTCGATTCTCTCCCATATTGCGAGAACGCGTGCGACCGGACGTGGCCGACGACCACCATTCCCACCCACTAAAGGCCGAGGACGCGGATGTTGTCGTGGTCGAGGTAGGGCAGTAGAGGTGGCAGAAGTTGACCCAACAGTTGCCCCCTTTTAGGATCAGCCTCCAGCTGCAGAGGTTCCAGCAGCACCTGCTCAACAACAGTGCCCATTGTGATTCCGAGTCTTTAGGAGGCCCTGGCTCATAACTTATGGGATTGCACTAGGCTAGCTCAGATAGTCTCGTCTACTACCACTGCTACATCTTAGAGAGAGGTACTCAGTTTTCTTCCCAGTATAGGAGGACTTTTCATGGAGAGTTGGGCACTCAGATTCAGATGAGCGCAACTTTTCATCCTCAGGCGAACGGATTGTCCGAGCGTACTATTAGGATATTAGAGGATATGTTGCGTGCTTGCATTATCGATTTTGGAGATTCTTGGGTTGAGTTCTTTCCACTTGCGGAGTTTGCTTACAACAACAGTTATTAGTGAAGCATTCAGAAGGCGTTGTATGAGGCTTTGAATGGGAGATGGTGTAGATGTCCAGTCGGCTGGTTTGAGCCCGGCGAGGCTAGACTATTGGGGACAGAGTTAGATTAGGATGCCTTCGAGAAAGTGAAAGTTATCCAGGAGAGACTTAGTAAGGTTCAGTCACGACAGAAGAGTTAAGCGGACCAAAAGGTTCGGGGTGTTTATTATATGGTGGGCGAGAAGGTTATGTTGAAGGTTTTTCCTATGAAAGGCGTTATGAGGTTTGGAAAGAAAGGAAAGCTGAGTCAGTGGTTCATTGGACCTTTTGAGATACTGAGAAGAATTGGGAAGGTGGCCTATATTCTTTCTTTCCCACCCAGCATGTCGGGGGTTCAGCCGATGTTCCATGTTTCTATGCTCAGGAAGTTTGTTGGGGACCCGTCGCATGCATTAGACTTCAGCACGATCCAGTTGGAAGAGTACTTGACCTATTATGTTGAGCCAGTGGCTATTTTGGGTCGTCAAGTTTGAATGTTGAGATCAAAGGACATAGCTTCGGCAAAGATGCAGTGGAGAGGTCGGCCCGTGGAGGAGGCCATTTGGGAGACCAAGCAGGAGATGCAGATCAGAAATCCTTGTTTGTTTGAGGCTCAAGGTATGTTTCTTGACCAACTCAAGGCCGAGCGTTTGTTTTGGTTAGGGAGGATGTGACAAACCGACCCGTCGTCACGTGAGATACCGCCCCTTTTTCCCAATTTTATGCTTCTATATGTTTTATTATATTTGTTTGTAGAGTTTTGAAGTGATTCGGGCAGAGTTTAGTTGGAATTGAATCAATAAGACTCTTTAAGAGAAGGCTAGTTTGAAAAAGTCAACCGGATGTTGACTTATGAGTTATAGGGCTTGGAATGGATTTCCGACGATTCGGCTAATTAGGGGTGGTGATTTATGACTTGGGAGTTTTAGGGCTCGGAATAGATTTCTGAGAATTTCTGTAGCTTTGTGAGGTGATTTTGGATATTTCAACAAATTTTAAGGTCGATAGGACGTCGTTAGGTTGGGTTTTTGATCTAATGTGAGTTTCAAAAGTTTTAGTTTAACTTAGCCTTGAATTCGTTATGAGTTGATGATCTTTGTGTTTTTGGTTGTATTTTTATGATTGGAACAAGTTCGTATGATGTTTTAGGGTAGGTCGATATTTTTGTTGGTGTCCGGGGGGCCTCGGGATGATTTCACAGGTTCAAGGGGATCATTTTTGGTTGGCTGGGAGATTAGATTTTGCTATCATAAATGTTGCAGACTTTTGTTCAATGCGATCATAGAGTGTTGTTACGATCGCATAGAAGTTTTGGGGAGGCCTTGGAAATTGTTCAATGCGATCACGGTCAAGGGTATGCGGTCGCATAGGTGGAGGAAGTTGTTCTCTGCGTTCGCAGGGTGTCTTATGCGATCGCATAGTGTTGGATTTTGAAGCAATACGATCGTGTAGAATAGGTTGCGATCGCATAGGCCAACTTGGAGGCCTGGAAGAGTTATTCAATGCGATCCCAGGAGAGGTGATGTGAGCGCATAGAGGAAATTCCTGGGAAGACAAAAGGGTTTTATAACATAACATCCGTGAGCTAATATTGTTTTCCACCATTGTTGAGCACATTTTGGAGTTATTTGACGAGGAAGTAAGAGGATTTCACCTAGGTTTCGAGTTGAGGTATGTTTTGTGAGCTAGTTACGTAATTTTATTGAAGAATCATCATCTAAATCTCTGAAAATTGGGTGGAAATTGGAGAATTTAGGGTTTGATTTTCGAAATGAAAATTTGGGATTTGATGGTCCCTATGGACTCCGATTTTGATGAACTTTATATCTACGGACTCGTGGCGAGATAAGGATTCCGGTGATGTGATTTTTGTATTTTTTCGAGAAGTGAGCCTGGCGCTCAGGTTTTGCCAACTTCATATTTTTTGTTGTTTTTCGAGTTTTTTCTATTGGGTTATGTCCCATTAGCTTATTATAACATATTCCTTGTTGTTTTGATCAGATTCCACACCCAAAGAGGTCGATTTGCGAGGAAAGCGCAAGGCGAGATAAGATTTTTGCCGATTCGAGGTGAGTAATGGTTATGAATGATACACTAAGGTTTTGAAACCATGTATTTGCACTAAGCGGCACTATTTTGAGATGCGACACGCATCTTGTGATGATCGTGGTAATGTATCTGCTGGGGATTCTGACTTGGTCCATCCCGATTGATGACTTACTGTACTATTAGCTGAGACTGAGCTTGTACTCACATAATTTAGGCTATTTGCCATGTTTGGGGTCTTGTGTCGATCTGTAGAACTCCTAGGGAGTATGTTGAGCTGATTAACCTCACTTTAACTTTTGGAGACATATCATCTGTCCTGACTTTTGACTGTAAATCATGAAATAAAACGGAGTTTGTAACTTGCACCCCAAATGAGTAATACCTAGGGTTAAATACCCTGTCTTAGATGAGTGGGCCCGAGAGGCCAAGTCTACATTGGCTGAGAGGGGTCAAGGACACCGTAGTGAGGCTAATTGATATATACACATCGGATCCGGTTGCACGCCGCAGTAGAATATACATAAACATATATATGGATCGGATTGCATGCTATAGTAGTATATTATATGGGTCGGACTGCACATCTCAGTTGTATGTTATATGGATCGGACTGCACGTCACAATAATATATTATATTGATCGGACTGCACACCACAGTGATATATTATATGGATCGGACTGCACGGCGTAGTGATATATTATATGGATCGGACTGCACGCCTTAATGATATATTATATGGATCGGACTGCACACCGCAGTGATATATTATATGGATCAGATTCCACGCTGCAGTGATATGTGGATCGGACTGCACGCTGTAGTATTATAGTACTTGGGCTGAAGGAGCCGCAACAGTGTTTGTAACTGGTTGGACGAAAAGGGAAGTATTTATAAGATTCTTTTCCCTTTTTGGTTCTTATCAACTGTCTTTACTGCTAGTAATAGAATTGTATTGTGATTTTACCCGATTTTTGACATTCATGTATTATTTATTGCTATTACTAACCGAGTTTGAAGTACTCACTTGACTCCCTGCACCTTGTGTGCAGATCCAGGCACCTCAAGGCGGAGTTGATCTCGCGGCGGATTTTCACAGTATGTTCAGGAGCTTGTCGAGGTAGCTGTTTGGCGTCCGCATGACTCGACTCCACTATTTCTTCTATATTTTAAATATATTTCTACGTACTCAGATTATTATATATTTAATTATTATTACACTATTCCAGTAAAGGCTCTAGACTCATGACTCCCAGATCTGTGAGAGGTTGCTATTACTGGTCGTTGGGATGTTTTCTATATATAAATGCTAAACTTTTGGATTTTCTCTTGTTATTTATGGTTGTGAATTATGGATGTGAGCTTGTATCTTAGAACGTTAGTGAGATTGGTCGGGCTTGCCTAGCAATGTGTTGGGCGCCATCACGACCAGGTTGGAGTCGTGACAATCATGAGCTGGGGCAACTAGTGGGTCAATAGTTGTTGCCCGCGCGGATCTGCCTCCACCACGACCTCCAACATGACCTCGACCACGACCGCATCCATGGCCTAAAGCGGCCTCAGTAGATGGTACTGGTGGTTGTACGCCTTGTCCAATAGCGCGAGTCCTCAGCATCTGCGAGAGAAAAGAATAATGTAAATTTAGTTATTAGATCAACAAAGTCGTACTGCAAGAATTTCAAGAATATGGAGTTTTTCCTAAAGGTTCTGCAGGCTCTTAAGGATAAATAAAGACGTCTCTGTACCAGTCCGCGAGTACGGTGAAGACAGTGAAGACAAATAATTTCAACAAGTGAGAAATAATCTGAAACCTTTCCCTCGGGCTCAATATCAAACTTTCAGTACAGTATAAGCCCCGCGGGCTAACTCCCAAGTCACAAAACACAACATCAGCCCCTTGGGCTTATTCCCAACTCACCTGGGTACCCAGGCTCACTGTGGGTGTGCAAACTCCGGAGGGGCTCCCACAGCCCAACCGCTATATCATAAGGCCTTAAAGCCTGTCACATCAACATAAGGCCTTAAAGCCTTCTCACATCACACTCGAGGCCTGAAATCCTCCTCAATCTCTCAACATATCCTTACATATGGCCCTCGGCCTCAATTAGTCAATAAAATAATCATAAGCCCATTGGGCATCAGTAAAACAATGATGCTCAGCTCAAACAACATTAGAATTATCATTCAAATCTCTAGTTGAGTATAAATATAGCAGAGTTCATAAAACAATATAATTCAATTGGACTGAGTTCGAATAGTATTTCAATTAGTGAGGAAAACAGTGATGGAAATTCACAAAGGATTTCAAACACTCAGCAATAAGCACAAGTATGGCAATAAGCCCAAGTCTTGGTAAATTTTACAAGTCATTATCTAATACGTGGCAAAATATCAACCGGGATGGACCAAGTCACATTCCATAATAGTAAATGACCATGCACTTGTCATACAATGCGTATATCATCTCAACATAGCATTACGTTGTGCAATATGGGGTTTCAAACCCTCAGGACATCATTTAAAATCATTACTCACCTCTAGACAGCCAAAAGCCTAGCTCGCTGTGCCGTTGCCTTTCGAATTGCCTTCCTCGCGCGATGAATCTACCCAAAATCACAATGAATATGTTGCATAATACTAAAGAGACAATACCTAATTGAAAAATATCAAAATTCAAAAATTTGACAAAACCCGAGCCCCGAGCCCACATCTTGAAACTCAAAAAATTTGACATTATCGGGTTCCTTATCTCGCCACGAATCTAACCGTACAAAAATCTCTCAAATCGGACCATCAATGGCCCCTCATATCCCAAATTTAAAATTTTAATCTCAAGCCTAAATTTCGTATAATTTGGCTTTTTTTTCATGCATTTCAAGGATAATTTCACAATAAAATGATGTATTTAGTTCATAGGACTTACCTCCAATCACTTCCCGTCAAAACCCCTTAAATTCCTAACCAAAAGCTCTCAAAAATAACAAAAAATGGTGGGAAAATGGGTTGGGTTAGCGGATGAAATATTTTTAACATTGTCCCCGGATCACTGTAGCTAACTCTATGCGATGCATAGAACAAAATTCCAGGGCACTGTTGCTAACCATATGCTATTGCATAGAACAAAATTCTGGGGCACTGTAGCTAACCATATGAGATTGGATAGAACAAAATTCCAGTTTGAAATTTAACCCAATGCGATCGCATAAGCCTCATGTGATTGCATAGAAAAAATTTTCCCGGTCTCAAACTACTCTATGCGATCGCATAGAACAAACAAACAGCCCACATAATTCCTTCTATGCGATCGCATGAAACCCTCTCTGATCGCATAGAACAAAAGTTCTCTGCAATTTTTCTGCTACATTTTTCAACTCCAAAATTCCCATTAGCCATCTGAAATCACCCCGAGGCCATCGGGACCACAACCAAAAATACCAACACCTCATATAATATCATAAAAATTTCTTCCAGCCATCAAAACACCTCAAACAATACCAAAACTATCAAATTACATCGAATTCAAGACTAAGTTCTTCTAAAACTTTCAAAACACACATTCGATCAAAAACCTATCCAAAACACGTCCGAATGACCTACTATTTTGCACACATGTCCCAAATAACCAAACGAACCCACCAAAACTCTCGGGATTCCATTCTGGATCCCAGATCAAAATATCTCCTATCAACCGGAAATCCCCAAAATACTAACTTTGCCAATTCTAGCCTAAATCTACACCGGACCTCCAAAACCACTTCCAATCACGCTCCTAAGCTACAAATCATCTCCCGGAACTAACCGAACCATCAGAGTTCATATCCAATCCCTCTAACTCATAAGTCAATGCTCAGTTGATATTTCAAACATAAGCCTTCTTAAAAGATACTAAGTGCCTCATTTCTTATCAAAATGACTCCAATACAATTCTAACCCACCCAGTGGCGATAATGAAACACAAGAAAGCAGAAAATTTGAAGAATGGGGTAGTAACTCATAAGACAACGGACTTGATCGTCACATATAGATTCTCATTTAACCTCAAATGTTTATCCTAAAAGTGTCAAGTGGCATTTTATCAATACGCCATTTGACTTAAAATCATGATTCACTACTCTCCTTTTAATATAATATAGATATAGATTAAAGTAATTAATATATCATGCAACTTTATACCCTATATTTAAAAGATCTTTAGGAATTTATATAAGTAATATAACCTTCCCTTGTTTAGTTCTTGTATGAGTTGTAAAAATATCAACTACGACATTTTAAAATAATACCAAGAAAACTTTATCATGAATAAAATGTTCAAATATATATGTAAAATAATGGTTAATACTTTAAAGGATATCACTTCCTAGGACCTAACATTTTAAAAAAAAAATCTGTACCTTGGACTTGAAAGCCAATTAAAATATTAATTATCTTACATAAGTTAGTTTTATTCGAATAATGTAACATAATTGTAATTTCTTTCATGCTATTACATGTGAACTATAATAGTTCATGTATTATATTTGAACTACTTTTCTCTCCAACCAATACCTTTCTATTTAGTAACTTTTTTATGTATAATATCTTTAAAAATTACGCTTAATAATTAGAATAAATGACTAAGATAATATTTAAAAATCTAAGAGAGAGAGAGACTAGAAAAGTATTTGGTAACACTAATGATTATGCAAACAAAAATATTCAAAAGTAAAATATCAGATCGATCATACAGAATATAGTAAATAAAGTTATAATTACTGTTAGATATTTAAAATTTTGGTGAACTAATTTTAAGATTTTAAGTCAATAAAAATAAATTATTTTCTTTAATATTGAGGAGAAATAACTAAGTTTTTTAATTAATTAAATAAAAAAACTATCCAACTCCTTTCTAAATTTATCACATTAGTTAAAAAAAATAATTCAAGTTGCAAAAACTTTTAGGATAAATAAATTTATTTCAATAAAAAGAGCACTGGTGGTTAAAGCAATCAGTAAATAATCGGTGATGATATAGTATTAGGAGTTAATTAAAATAATTCAAACTTGAAGCAATAAGGATGAAATAATAGAAGATTGTTATAAAAAAATAAAAGAACAAGAGCAATATTGTAGAGAAATAGAGAGAGGGGAAATTCTTATTGAATTTTGGGATCAATTACAATGGAATAGAACCCTTTATTTATAGGGAGAGGTTGACTTAGCCACCAAGTAATAAACCCTAGAATCTGTCTAAATGTGGACAACACTCCTCCTGAATGTCTATTCAACGGATAATGTACCTCGTTAAAACCTTAACTAAAAGAAAACCCAATGGGAAAAAAATTCTAGAAAAGGAAAAAAGAGTACACATATTTAGAAATGCGCTTATTGATTGCCTCGTTAAATTGCAAGGAAAAGACAGTGGTACAAAACCTTGTAAGGGGAAAAGAGTGCAACGCGCATTAACTCTCCCTAATGAGAGAATCAATTCACATCCTTGAGCCTTCGCATCCCGATTTTGTACACTAGCTTCTTGAAGGTTGATGTTGGTAGAGATTTTGTGAACAAATCAGCCATATTGCCACTTGAACGAATCTGTTGCACATTAATATCACCATTCTTTTGAAGATTATGTTTGAAAAATAACTTGGGTGAAATGCGCTTTGTCCTATCCTCTTTTATGAATCCTCCCTTCAATTGAGCTATGCATGTTGTATTATCTTCATTCAAAAGCGTGGGTAATTTATCACATTTCACACCACATTTGTCTCGAATAAGAGGTATTGTAGACCTCAACTACACGCACTCTCGACTTTCTTCATGAATATCAATTATCTCAGCATGATTAGATGAAGGCTTAGCCGATCACCAAGATATGGAAGTGCCTCCACAGGTAAACACATAACCTGATTGAGATCAAGCCTTGTGTGGATCGGTTAAATATCAACCATCAGCCTAACCAACAAGATCAGGACTGCAATTATTTCCATAAAATAAGCCTATGTTAGTAGTCTCCTTTTAAATACCGCTATGTGTGTTTGATCCCATTCCAATGTCTCCTAGTAGTAGCATAGCTGTATCTTGCTAAGACATTAACTGAAAAAGTTATGGCAGGCCTTGTAGTATTGGCAATATACATTAGCGCACCAACTACACTAAGATATGGTACTTCAGGACCAAGTAGCTCTTCATTCTCTTCTTGAGGTCATAATGGATCCGTATTCACATTAACTGATCGAACAAAACATCAGATTACTTAATGGATGTGCTCCAGCCATGTAAAACCATTTCAATACCTTTTCTATATAGGCAGATTGATGAACAAGTTGTTTTAACATTTATTCTGGTTTCCGTGTTGTTTTTATATTCTATCGGATTATCAATCTTGTTAACTTCTAAGTTAACTTAAACAATTTGTAATGGGATGCGTAATTGGTTGTGAGCAATAAATGATCAGGCTTTCCTAGCAATTATTGTTGGGCGCCATCACGACCGAAATTGAGGTCGTGACACTCCGGGACCGTCACATCATGGGTCCAGATCTGATTACCAAAAATATTCACCAAATTCAAATAAAATATTTCTACCTACTCGCTGGGACTATGCACGCAAATCGAGACAACTAAATGCGAGGTTTTCGAGGCTTCGGGAGCACGATAAAGGGAGAAATCTGGTGATGACCCTTTGGGTCATCAAACTTTGATTGTTGCCAAGAATTGTATCACGAACAAATAGCCTTGATCTTGAACATCTTGTATTTGATTTGACTTCGTTCTTGATCTTGAATACTTGAGTTGTTCTTCGTTCTTGAGCGTGAACTTGATTTATTCTTCGTTTTTGAGCTTGAACTGAATTGCTTGAAGCTTGAAACTTGTGGAAAAATTTGCAGTGTTTGATCTTTGAGCCCTCTCTTGCTTCTTGTTATAACTTCTGCTGTTTTTTCTGAGTTATGAAGACCCCTATTTATAGTTGTGGAAGGGAGGAGTTGTGACAAAAATAAACTCTTTCTGACCAATCAAATTGAAGTGTGACATGATTGCATTTGATTGGCCAGAACATGTCACTTGCATACGTGGAGCGATTTCATTGACCTTATAGTGTGACAGGATATGCCTTGTCATTTTGACAAGTGGCATGGTCATATTGGCTCTTTCTTTTGACTTGGCGCGCCACATCATTTAACACGTGGCACGAAACTGGGCATCTAGGAAGATGTCATCTTGGGCTTAATGAAGTGTGCTAATCATTTTAGCTCAATTAAATGGGCTAGCCCAATTAGATTAAGACTTATTTATTGAGAAGTTTTCACAAAACACCATCTTTTAATCCCAATTAGAAATTAATAGAAACCCTTTTCCATATTACGTCCTATTGATATCTTTTTAATGTATTTAAGGTATTGTATTTATTAATACAACAAAAACGATCGGCGGAGAAACAACAATGACAGCTAATGGTCAATATGTATTTACATGTATTCAAGCACTATTAGCGCTAAATACATAACGGTTCAACAAAGATTACGGATTGACAAAGTTTTTAAAAACGGAAGGAAATCAAATCAATTTTGATTTCCCTAATTTTAATCAAAACTTATACCAGATGAATCTATATTGTTATGAAATTAAGAAACCCAAAAAAGAAGACTGTACAACCCAGAAAGAAGCGAAGAAACTGAGCAAGATGTGACAAAATTGTGCAACTTCATTCTCCTTCTTATGGATTGATATAATACAAAAATATTGTGATACAGATGGCAAGCTTAACAGTTTCATTGCGTTATTCTGGAAAGTGGAACGATGAGGACAATTATATCGATTTTTCCATTGAGGGAATACTGGTTAAGGAGTATTCCTCCTTTAATGATCTAGTTGCTTCAATTTCTAATCAACTGGGTACAGATTGAGAACAAAATCCATTAAAATACAATACAATGTTGAAAGCAATCGCTCGCCAATTGAAATACACAATGATATGGGTTACAGAGTGTATGTTGAATTAAAAGGTACGATTCTGATACAGATGATACACTAGCTATAGAACCTGCCAATTCAGGAGAAGCGATCGGAGTGTTCGAACTCTAGAAGCATTTGATAATTTCAAAAACTAATCAAAAGGAGGTTATGGCTGGACAAGTTTATAAGGATAAGGCTACATTGAAAGAGGTGATGGAGAATTAGGCTATAGCTCAAAGGTTTCAATTCCGTGTTGATCGGTCTAATGCTGTCAGGTTTGATGTTTGTTTAACTTTTTTGCATTTCGTTGTATTTGTGTGATTTATCCAGATGATGAACAACTTTGAAAATTTATATTCTCAATTCTTAATAATATCTATTCAGTTGTATGTTACTATTGAAAAAATATTATAGTGTATTCAGTTGAATGTATTCAGTTGTATGTTACTATTATTCAGTTCTTAATAATATGGATTCTTAATAATATGTATTCATATTATGTCTATAGTGTCATTAAGTGTTTGATTATAAATATGAATGTATTTAATCGTATTTATTGTATTTAATCACATCTAACAATATTGGAATTCATTAAGTTGTCTGAAGTATGAACGTTTTTTCCAGCTATGCATTAATACGCGTTTCAGAAGATTGTGATTGGAGGTTTAAGGCTTCAAGCATTAATAAATCGGAATTATTCAAGGTGAGTGAATTCAATGATAACCATACATGAAGGATAATGGGGACGAGCAGCGACATGCTAATAGCAGCCTTATAAGTGGCATTATAAGGCCAAAGCTTACAAACCATAAGAGGAAATACACTCCGAGGGACGTTATTGATGATGTGAAATCAGATCTACGTGTTGATGTTAGCTACATGTTGGCGTGGAGAGCTAAAGAAAAGGCAATGAATTTTCTTAGAGGTGAACTAGCTGATTCATACAAAAACATTACCAGGATACTTATATACAATGGATAAGGCATATCTAGGTTCTCACATAAGAATGGAAATATCGTCAAAAAATGAATTCATGTACATGTATATATCATTGAATGCATTTATAAGGGGTTTTGATCATTTTAGACCAATTGTTGTAGTGGACGGAAGTCATCTAAAATCTACTACACCGGGACATTCGTTTCTGCAAGCACGTTGGATGGTGCAGGTGAGTATCTCAATAATAATACAATTTGTTAATATTTAAAGCATTACAAAACATGTATTTAGAAACAATTATATTCAATTTTATTAAATATGCCATATATTGCCACTAGCATACAGTGTTATTGATTCAGAGAACGATGTTGCTTGGACGTGGTTCATTGAGCAATTCAAGATAGCATATGGTATAAAGGAAAACATGTGCATTGTTTCGGATAGAAATGAGAATATCATTAAATCTGTATCGAGAGTGTATCCGGATGTACCGCAATTTTCTTGCATATGTCATCTATGGAATAATCTATGCAAGAAATTCAAAAAGAGCCATGACAAGTTCAGTGAGATATACTTCTCGATGGCGAAAGCATACACACAAACTGGATTTGATAGTCTGATGGAGAAGGTTGAGAAGGTAGATGTTAGGGTGAAAAAATGCTCATAGTTAGCTGGTTACGAAAAGTGGGCTAGGTTTTAAGCAACTGTGAACAGGGGATGGACAATGACATCAAATATCATTGAGTCAATCAATGCAGCACTTGTTTCAGCAAGGTAATTGCCAATATATGACTTCCTCGAAGAAGTTAGGAAGATGTTTGGTCGTCGGAACTGTAGTAACCGAAAAGAAGTTCCTCAGACATACAAGACGCTTGGGAAAAAATACCTGGAAATGCTGGAGTTGAATGAGACCATGTGTACCCGTATGACTGTTAGTTAATTTTTTATGGCATTGCTTTATACAACTGAATACAAGGTAGAACTACCTGTTAAGTTTTATGAAAAAATGTGAACTAGTAAATAATATAGATGAATACAGGTAATACATGTGATTATTTAGACTGTATGCACATGATAATGATTATAACGGAATTCAGGGGATTGATACAGTTTAATTTGATTGGAAATACATAAATATAATTGCTCGAAAAAGGTAGAATACAAAAGAATACAAATGCATATTGTAGATCAATTCATAGTAATACAGATGAATACAGTTGCATACAGTTGCAGGAATCAGCTTAATTTAACTGAAATTGGATGATGTTGCAATTTTTGAATACTTATATTTCTGTTTTTAAATGTAGGTGGTACCCTCAACTGAATACTTAAATACTGTTAATTATGGTGGGAGGAATTACACTGTCCGCTTCCTCGAAAAATGCGTTTTTGGGAGGTTTCAAATTGATTAATTTCCATGCCCACATGTCTGGGCTGTATTGAAGAGCAAGTTTTAATGCCTGAAGAATATTGCTTTAGCTATTACAATGCAAGTACAATTTTAATGACATACGATGTGCCAGTGTACCCGCTACCAGACAAGAATGACTAGAATATACCAGAGCTTGTTGCAGAGGAGGTAGGACTACAACCCAAAAGGAAAAAACCTCCCGGAAGGCCGAAGAAGAATCGCGACAAAACTTCAAGTGAATTGATGTTTCCAAAAAATCAACATTCATGTAGCATATATGGGCAGGAAGCACTTAACAAGCGAACTTGTAGGAATGCTCCACGTAATAAATAGTTGTATTCTGACATGTATTTGTGATTCGACAATTTGTAATCACTTATTATGAAATTATCAACTATAATAAGTTCTTTTTTCTAAGTAATATGTTATGGAATTACTTTCTTTAATATTTTCTGAATCTATTTAATGGAAGTATTTACATATATATAAATATATATGAAGTGGCTGTGAGAGAATGTTAGTATAGTTGAATACAAATATGTCAATGATTTAAAGTAGGTGAATACAACATATTGAATATAGTTTAACATAGGTTAATAACACAGTTTAATCCGATTCATCTTTGGACGAATACACTATAATACAGTTGAATACAGATCTGGACAGGTGCTTGAAACAGTTGAAATAACTGACATTAGATTATTATAGGTAATTCAATTGTTCATTATATTTGAATAAAACATGTTCAATAATGTTGAATATTAGTTGTAAAGCATGGTAACTATAGCCGAAAACATATGAAATCAGAGAAAAAGTACAGCTGAATAATACAACTATATACAAGTTAATAAATAAAGTTGTATTGTTTCAAGGCAATTCAATGTTATATCTGAATGGATACAACTGAATACTTGCATACCAGCTGTACACAACTGATAAATACACTTTAATACAACTGAATTGAACTGAATAATACAATTATCTAAATAGAATAATACAACTAAATACAACTGCTTAATACTGAAAGATAAAGCTGATCTTATGCAGCTGAATAGAATTAGAAAATTGGCATTAAAAAGTTAATTCAGCATACATAAACATTCAGAAATAGTAACTAATATGTGCGTTAACTAAAACTTGTTCAAGCGAACTTAACCAAATATTAGAATGTAAGTAAATAGCATCTACGACCAAAACCACTATAATCAGTATCATTGTTCAAACTAAACTCAAAAAAATAACCTAAAGTTATTATAGATGTGAGGACCCAAAGGGTCATCACAGTAATTTTACCTTTTCTTGCGCTTATAAGACCTTGAAAAAACTCTTATTTGGTTTCCTTCATTTTGCGTGCATAGTCCAGGCAGGAAGCCGGAAAATTTTTATGTGGAAATATTTAAATTATGTGTTAACTATGATCTTTGATAATAATATTGATATAGTAGACATTGGTCAAAGTTTTGGATAAATAGACCCGGACACGTGATGTGATGGTCCCGGAGGTTCCTTAAGGAAATTTGGGTCCCGGGCGTATTCTCAAAATTGAAATCCGAGGTTCCAGGCCCTAGTACGGAGCTTTTCAGTGAAATTGTTTTTTAAAATGCTTGAGGAAAAAAATGAAATGAATTTTATCAAAAGGGATGGTATCGGGATCGTATTATAGTTCTAATGCTCGGTACAAGTCTTAAATGAGCATTAACCACTATCTGTAAAGTTTGGTTGAAAACAGACGTCGTTTGACGTGTTTCGGACTAAAAATAGAAAATTTGAAAGTTTTGAACTTTGAAATGGAAATCTTGAGTTTTGGAGGGTGATTCTTTGACTCTGATGTTATTTTGGCGATTTGATCACAAGCGTAAGTCCGTAGGATATTTTCGAGGTGGGGTGCATGTTTAGGTTAGAGCCCCGAAGGCTTGGGTGAGTTTCGGATAGGTGTTAGGCTCATTTGAAACATTTTTAACTATTGGTGTCTCTAGTCTTCGCATTTGTGAAAACTTATTCGAAAATGCGAACCTCCCCCCTTTTCCTGCTTCTTTGAAAATGCGAGAAATAATATCGCAAATTTGACCCTCCTTTGTTTGGCCAGTCTTTGCAAATGCGACATTCTTCTTGTAATTGCGATCCTCCCCTTTTGCAGCCAAACTTCGCAAATGCGAATTTCCCAGAACCAAGCCTATGTTCGCATTTGCAAACTTTTCCTAGCAAATGCAAGTTCTTCCTTTTCCCTGCCCAGTTTGCATTTGTGAACAATTTCTCGCAAATGCGAGATTCCTTTTATTTCTGCCCAGTTCGCAATTGCGAAGTCAATATCGTATTTGCGACACTTGCGTCTGTACATTTTATACTTAGCCTATTTTAACTTCACTTTTCATATTTTCAAAAACCCAAAACCTCCATTGGCGTTTTGTCTCGAACCCCTTCGACCCTAAACCACTTGTAAGTCAACGTTTACGGGTTTTCTTCAAATTTTTAACATCTTCTAACATGATTTCATCCTTAATTCAAAGCTTTCATAGTTAAAAATGGGGATTTGGTTAGAATTTAGGTTTTTTAATAATTTGGGCTTCTGGACCTCGATTTGAGGTCCGATTTCAAATCTAATTATAGATATGGTCTCGTGGGGGATGGGTAACCCGATTTTAATTCGAACCTTGAGTTTTAACCATGTGGGCCCTGGGGTATTTTGGGAATTTTTGTTTAAATCTTTGGGAACTTCATTTTATGCATTCAAATTGATTTAACTATCATTTGTTGATACATTTGAGGAATTATGGTTAGATTCTACGGTTTTGAAGCGAACTTGAGGGGTAATGCTATTCTACCGGTGTAAGTTGAGTTGGAAGCTTTTGAGGAAAGTGTTTGATCTAACTTTGGCTTGAGGGAATAGGATTAGAGTATTTGATTGCTATTTGCTAAATGATCGAGTATGGTGTATAAGAATGGTGACGAGTACTTATGCACTGGTGTCTAGCATGACCGTGAGTCGTAATTGTCTTTAAATTTGAAAGATGTGAATTAATTGAGTCAATTGGTCGCTAAATACATGATAAAGTGATAGTTGAAAGGTAAATGCGTTAAAGGAGGAAGTGTGGAGTTATTCCCTTGCCGGAACCTATTGTTGATTTATCTTTCCCTTGCCGGGACTTAGTGTGCATTTATCTATCCCTTGCCGGGACTTATTGTTGATTTATCTTTCCCTTGCCAGGACTTGCTATTGATTTAGACTCCCTTGCTGGGATATTCTTAGACTGTTAGTTGTACCCTTGCCGGGTTTAACTGTTATGATGATGAACTTACCTAATTGGGCCTCCTGTTAGGAGATTGTTGGAGTTATTCAATTATAACATGTGATCATATGGCACGTCGTCCACTTATTTAATACATCGTAGGATCATGTGGCGCGTCGTCCACTTATTGTTATTGGCCTGAGATGCCGCGGGATCGTGTCGTGTGCTGTCCACATATCGATATTGGCCTGAGATGCCGCGGGATCGTGTGGCGCGCCGTCCACTTATACATTACATTTTGGGATCTTGTGGTGCGCCGTCCACTTATACATTACATTTTGGGATCGTGTGGTGCACCGTCCACTTTCATAATATACAATAGGATCGTGTGGCTCACCGTCCACTGTAGATGAGTAGATCATGAAAAGCTGAGATAGAATTATTGTTGTTAGTAATGTTGTATCTTTATCTTGTATCCCCCCCCCCCCCCCCCGTTTTATTCGTATTATATTGCTATTGTTTTTTTTTTCGAACTTGTATATCCTTATTGCACAGGTTAATTGTGGTAGGTCCTGTCTGGCCTCGTTAGTACTTCGCCGGGGTTAGGCCAGGTAATTACCAGCACATGCGGTCAGCTGTGCTGATACTGTGCTTCTGTGCCTTTTTGTGCAGAGGTCAGGACGCAGCCTACGGACCACAGCAGTAGTTAAGGGGCGATCCATCAGTCCAGAGATTCGGAGGTAGATCGGTGGCATTCGCGGCCTTGATTCTCTTCAATCCCTTCTAGTTTGTTATATTGTATCAAACATACATGTGACGTATTTCTTTCAGACTATTGCTTTTATTACTCTTTAGTCGTCCGTTAGTAGTGACACTAGATACTGGGTAGAATGATGTTGTTAATTTCCGCATTATGTTATCGCTATTGTTGTTTAAAGACTTCCGCATGTTTTAATTAATTATTTTAGTATTTAACTTGTTTAGGTCTATGTTTGGGGAATATGATTTAAAATGTTGGCTTGCCTAGCTCCGATAGTAGGCGCCATCACGACTCTCGATGGTGGAAAAAATTTAGATCGTGACAAGTTGGTATCAGAGCACTAGGTTACTTGGGTCTCACAACTCACGGAGAAGCTTGGTAGTGTTTGAGGGATCGGTACGAAGACGTCTGTATTTATCCCCGAAAGGCTACAGAGTTAGGAAAAGTTTCACATTGTTTATTCTTTTCGTGCGATTATGTTTCTCAAATATTTATAGTCGTTCCACTCTGTTCTTTCCTAGAGGGCGAGAACACGTGCGTCTTCCTGTTCTACGCAGCAGCTCCAGCCCCCAGCGGCAGCTTCCGCAAAGGGCAGGGGCGAGGTCGTGCTAGAGGATGTGGCAAGTGCAGAGCCCAGCCTTAGGCAGCAGTTCCAGAGGTGGAGCCTCATATTGACTTTGATGAGGAGGTTCGAGCACCACCAGCTATAGTGGGCCCAGATCGGTCCCAGGAGGGGTGATGTTTTCTTCGGATCTCCAGGATGCTCTTGTCCGCATAGCAGGCTTTATGGACAGTGTGGCTAGAGCAGGACTACTGCCAGTAGCACCAGCCACTTCTTAGGCTGGAGGAGGGGTTCACACTCCCACTACACGTACTACGGAGCAGCTAGCTCCCCAGACTCAGGTTCCGTTAGTTCAGCCCGCAGTGGCAGCACAGACAGTCATTACAGCCCATACCGGAGATGGGACGGCCATGTCTTCGGATGCTTTGTGGAGACTTGATCGGTTATCCAAGTTTTTGCTACTACTTTCAGTGGTGCTTCATCGGAGGATCCCTAGGATTTTCTATACACTTGTCATGAGATCCTCAAGACTATGGGGATAGTGGAGACCAATGAGGTCGATTTTTGCACTTTAAGCCTTGTGGGATCCGCCGAGACATGATAGAGGAATTATTGCATATCTAGACCAGTAGAGTCACCAGCTTTGACATGGGATCTGTTTGTAGTGTTATTTTTGGAGACGTTTCTCCCCGTCACTCAGCGGGAGGCACTTCACAGGCAGATTGAGCGCCTTTAGTAGGGCTCCATGACAATCACACAATATGAGACCAAATTTGATGATTTGGAACGCCATGCAGTAGTGATTCTCCCTATAGATCAGGAGAGGGTTCGGAGGTTCATTAATGGATTGATTCAGCCCATTCGCCTACAGATGGCTATGGGAATTGTCAGTGATATTACCTTTCAGGAGGCGGCCAATGCAGCCCGCCGAGTAGAGATGGCATTGGCTCGGGGAGGTAGTCAGGGTTCAGAGAAGAGGCCTCGACACTCTGGTAGATTTAGTGGTACCTCATCTGGAGGTAGGTATTTCCATGACAGAGGCCATCCCCCGAGACATTTCCAGTCAGCACTCCAGGATTCACATAGTGCTGCATGTTCTCGTAGCTCTCTGCTCAAGTATTTTGACTAGTAGCTCTTCAGCTCACCATCAGCTCATATCAGGGCACCAACACTTCGGTATTCTCAGTAGTTGAGAGCTTGCTTCACTTGTGGCTACAAGAGGCACAAGAGATGCAGTTTAGGGACGTAGGGGCCAGCCCCGTTGTTATGCATTGTTGGCCAAGCCAGAGGCCGAGTCATCTGATGCTGTGATTACAGGTACTATACTGGTCTATGATAAGGGTGCTTTGGTATTATTTGATCCTGGATCTACTTATTCTTATGTGTCATCCTATTTTTCACCATATTTGATCATGCATAGTGAGGCTTTGGGTATTCCTGTATATGTGTCCACCACGGTTAGTGATTCTAAGTGGTCGACTGGGTGCATCGCTCTTGTGTAGTGGTATTTGAGGGTCTTGTTACCTGTGTCAACTTATTGCTCTTAGACATGGTGGACTTTGATGTTATATTGGGGATGGACTGATTGTCTCCGTATCATGCCATATTGGATTGTCACGCAAAGACCGTGACTTTGGCCTTGCCCGATTTTCCCCACCTTGAGTGGAGAGGGACCCCAGGTCATGCCACCCGTAGTGTTATTTTTTATGTCAAGGCTCGACATATGGTTGAGAAGGGGTGTTTAATATATTTGGCGTATATTTGCAACTCCATCATAGAGGTCCCATCTATCGACTATGTTCCTATTATTCGGGAGTTTCCCGAGGTTTTTCCTTCAGACCTGCTGGGTATGCCGCCCGACAGGGATATTAATTTCTTTACTGATCTGGCCCCTAGTACTAAGCCTATTTCTATTCAACCGTAGTGCATGGCCCCGCCTAAGTGAGAGAGTTAAAGGAGCAGCTTCAGGACCTGCTTGATAAGGGTTTCATTGCACCCAGTGTATCACCTTGGTGTGCACCAATGCTGTTTGTGAAGGAAAAAGACGGTCCGGTGAGGATGTGTATCGATTACCAGCAGTTCAACAAGGTGACAATAAAGAACAAGTATCCACTCACGAGGATTGACTATTTGTTTAACCAGCTTCAGGGCGCTAGAGTGTTCTCGAAGATACATTTGAAGTCCGGTTATCATAAGATGGGGATTAGGGCATCTGATGTCCCTAAGATAGCATTTCATACTCGGTATGGGCATTATTAGTTTCTGGTCATGTCGTTTGGGTTGACCAATGCCCCGGTAGCATTCATGAAGTTGATGAACCGAGTGTTCAGACCTTATATGGATTTATTTGTGATTGTATTCATTAATGATATCTTGGTATACTCTCACAGTCAGGAGGAGCATGAGCAGCACCTCAGAGTGGTTATTCAGACTCTGAAGGATATCCAGTTGTACGCCAAGATCTCAAAGTGCGAATTTTGGTTGAGTTCAGTCACATTCCTGGGTCATGTCGTATCAGGAGAGGGTATTCAGGTGGATCGCAAAAAGATAGAGGCAGTCAAAAACTGGCCTCGACCAGCTTCATTTGTAGAGATTAGGAGCTTCTTGGGGTTAGCTGCTTACAACAGACGTTTCGTGGAGGGGTTTTCATACATTGCAACTCCGATGACTAGATTGATCCAGAAAGGTGCCGAGTTCAGGTGGTCAGATGAGTGCGAGGCAAGCTTCCAGAAGCTCAACATAGCTCTAATTACGGCAGCGGTATTGGTTTTTGCCCACGGGATCCGGGACTTATATTGTGTATTGTGATTCTTCCCCTATCGGGCTAGGCGCAGATTTGATGTGAGACAACAAGGTAATAGAATATGCTTCGAGGCAATTGAAGATCCACGAGAAGAATTATCCAGTTCATGACCTAGAGTTGGCAGCCATTATTCATTCCTTGAAGATCTGGAGGCATTATTTGTGCGGTGTGACGTGTGAGGTGTACACAGATCACAAGATCCTTCAGTACTTGTTCAAGCAGAAAGGGTTCAATTTGAGATAGTGGAGGTGGTTGGAGTTTTTAAAATATAATGATGTTTCTATTTTATACCACCCAGGGAAGGCCAATGTGGTGGCCAATGCATTGAGTAGAAAGTCCGCCAGCATGTGTAGTCTTGCATATATTCCGGTCAGCCAGAGACCGCTTGCCTTGGATGTTCTGGCCTTAGCCAAATGATTAGTGAGATTGGATATTTTGGAGCCCATCAGGGTATTAGCTTGCACGGTTGCTCGCTCGTCATTGATGGAGCGTATCCGGGAATGGCAGTTTGATGATCCCCATTTGTGTGTCCTAAGAGACACGGTGCAGAGGGGGGTGCCAAGGAGTTGACTTTGGGAGATGAGAGCATATTGAAGTTTCAGGGGCGAGTTTGTGTTCCCAACGTTGACGCTATTCGAGAGTCGATCTTAGCGAGGTCCCACAGTTCTCGATATTCTATTCACCCGGGCATCGCGAAGATGTATCAGGATTTGAGACAACATTTTTGGTGGCGTAGAATGAAGAAAGACATTTTTGCATATACGGCTCGTTGTCTAAATTGTCAGCAGGTGAAGTACGAGCATCAGAGGCCCGGTGGATTATTTCAGAGGATTGAGCTTCCCGAGTGGAAGAGGGAGAGAATCACCATGGATTTTCTTACTGGACATCTGATGTTTCAGAAGAAGTTTGATGCTACATGGGTTATTTTTGATAGGCTGACTAAGTCAGTGCATTTAATCCCATTTGCCACCACCTATTCATCCGAGAGGTATGCTGAGATTTATATTAAGGAGATCGTTTGCCTTCATGGGGTGACCATATCTATTATTTCAGATCGGGGTCCGCTGTTTTCCTCGAAATTCTGGAGAGCGGTGCAGCATGAGTTGGCCCAAGTCCAATTGAGTACAACATTTCACCCCCAGACGGACGGCCATTTCTGAGAGGAGTATTCAGATTCTTGAGGATATGCTCCGAGCCAGCGCCATTGATTTTGGAGGCTCGTGGGACCAGTTCTTGCCTTTAGTAGAGTTTGCCTACAACAACAGCTACCAGTAAGTATTCATATTGCTCTGTATGAGGCGTTGTATTGTAGACGGTGTCGGTCCCCAATCGGATGGTTTGAGCCGGGAGAGGCTCGGTTATTGGGAACTGATTTGGTGCAAGAGGCCTTGGATAAGGTCAAGATCATCTAGGAAAGACTTCGGTCAGCTAACTCTAGGCAGAAGGGTTTTGCATATCGTAAGGTCAAAGATGTTGCATTCATGGTTGGTGAGCGGGTAATGCTCCGTGTATCACCTATGAAGGGCGTCATGAGGTTCGGGAAGAAGGGCAACCTTAGCTCTAGGTATATTGACCCATTCGAGATTCCTGACCTTGTGGGGAATGTGGCTTATAGACTTGCGTCGCCCCTAGCTTGTGAGCTGTGCATATGGTTTCTAATGTATCAATTCTTCGAAAGTATTACAGTGATCCCACCCACGTGTTAGATTTTAGTACAATCCAATTGGACAAGGATCTATCATATGAGGAGGAGCTGGTGGCTATTTTAGACCGGCAGGTTCGATAGTTGAGGTCGCATAGTTTTCCTTCAGTGCGTGTTCAGTGGAGAGGTCAGCCTCCTGAGGCATCGACCTGGGAGTTCGAGTCTGATATGCGGAGTCGTCATCCCCATCTATTCCGCGACTAAGGTACTTCTTTCTTTTGTTCGTTTGAGGATGAACGATTGTTTTAGAGGTGGAGGATGTGACGATCCGAAGGGTCATCGCTGTAATTCTCCCTTTCCTTCCACTTTTCAGGCCCTAGAAACCTCTTATTTGGTTGCCTCCATTTGCATGCGTAGTCTGAGCATGAAGCCGGAAAATTTTTATGTGGAAATATTTAAATTTTGTGTTAAAAACTATGAATTTTGATAATAATATTGCTATTGTTTACCTTGGTCAACATTTTGGGTAAACGGACCTGTACCCGTGATGTGATGGTCTCGGAGGGTCCGTAAGAAAACTTGGGACCCGGGCGTATTCTCAGAATCGAACTCCGAGGTCCCAGGCCCGAGTACTGAGTTTTTCTGTGAAATTGTTTTTGAAAATGCTTAAGGAAAAATGAAAATTAAAGTTTGATCAAAAGTGATAGTATCGGGCTCGTATTTTTGTTCTGACGCCCGGAAAAAGTCTTAAATAAGCGTTAAGCGCTGTCTGTAAAGTTGGTCGAAAACGGACGTCGTTTGACGTATTTCAGACTAAAAACAGAAAATGTGAAAGTTTTGAACTTGGAAATTTAAATCATGAGTTTTGGAGGGTGATTCTTTGATCCTGATGTTATTTTGGCGATTTGATCACACGCGCAAGTGCGTAAGATGTTTCTTAGGTGGGGTGCATGTTTGGGTTGGGAATTTTATTTTATGCATTCAAATTGATTTAACTAGCATTTGTTCATAAATTTGAGTAAATTGTGGCTATATTCGACCGGTTTTGAAGCAAATTCGAGGGGTAAAGCTATTCTAGAGGCGTACGTTTTGAGCTTTTGAGGTAAGTGTTTGATCTAACTTTGGCTTGAGGGAAAAAGATTAGAGTATTTGATTGCTATTTGCTAAATGATCGAGTATGGTGTATAGACATGGTGACGAGTATCTATGCAACGATGTCTAGCGTGACCGTGAGTCGTACTTGTCTTTAAATTCTAAAGATGTGAATTAATTGAGTTAATTTGCCGCTAAATAAATGATGAAGCGATAGTTAAAAGGTAAATGAGTTAAAGGGGAAGTGCGGTTTTATTCCCTTGCCGTAACCTATTGTTGATTTATCTTTCCTTGCCGAGAGTTAGTGTTGATTTATCTTTCCCTTGCCGGGGCTTATTGTTGATTTATCTTTCCCTTGCTTGGACTTGCTGTTGATTTAGTCTCCCTTGCCGAGATATTCTTGGACTGTTAGTTGTACCCTTGTCGGGTTTAATTGTTATGTTGATGAACTTCCCTAATCGGGCGTCCTTTAAGAAGATTATTAGAGTTATTCAATTATAACATGGGATCGTGGTGCATGCCATCAAATTATTCAATACATCATGGGATCCTGTGGCGCGCCGTCTACCTATTGTTATTGGCCTTAGATGCCGCAGGATCGTGTGGCGCGCCGTCCACTTATACATTACATTTTGGGATCGTGTGGCTCGCCGTCCACTTGCATACTATATAATGGGATCGTGTGTCGTGACGTCCACTGTAGATGAGTTGATCATGAAAAGCCGAGATAGAATTATTGTTGTTGCTGATGTTCCATATTTATCTTGTATCCTCCCTCCCCGTTTTATACGTATTATATTGCTATTGTTTCTTTTTTTCGAACTTGTATATCCTTATTGCACATTTTAGGTGTGGTAGGTCCGGTCTAGACTGGTCACTACTTCGCTAGGGTTAGGCCAGACACATACCAGCACATGGGGTCGATTGTGCTGATACTCTGCTTCTCTGCCTTTTTGTGCACTGGTGAGGACGCAACCTACGGACTGCAGCAGTAGTTAGGGGGCGATCCTTCAGTCAAGGATTCTAAGGTAGATCGCTAGTGTTCGTAGGCCTCGAGTCTCTTCCTTCTCTTCTAGTTTGTTTTATTTTATCAAACATCCATGTGATGTATTAATTTCTGACTATTGCTATTAGTACTCTTTAGTCGTCCCTGAGTAGTGACACCAGATACTGGGTAGAAGGATGTTGTTAATTTCTGCATTTTGTTATCGCTATTGTTGTTAAAAGACTTCCGCATGTTTTAATTAATTATTTTAGTATTTAACTTTTTTAGATCTAAGTTTGGTGAATATGATTAAAAAGGTTGGCTTGCCTAGGTCCGACAGTAGGCGAAAATAGTAATGTGCTCTCGCATTCACTCCGATATAATTAGCCTCCGAGTCTAACCATTTGGTTTCTAATGTTCATACTTCACTTGTTGGCAATTCAAAAGTCGCAAAGCATGCCTAACAATATCCTTCTTCATCCTTTGCTACTAATAATGTTGCTTCAAATCATGATACATTTTTGTTTACCGTAAAAATGGTTATAACAATTAAATTGGATTATGAGGTTCTAAAAATACGTGACTTATTTCTATGCTAGTTTTTAGGCAGTTGATGTTATGCGAAAGACTTAGGAACGAGATAAGAGCATTAGACAAAGCTGACAACCAAACCGAATTATTAATAATCAAGACCTTGATCTTGCCTATCAGGGGCCTAAGGGTTGAGTCTGATGCTCGACTGGGAGCTATCGAGGGTTATCGATGAATGACTAACAATTACAATCGATCAGTCACAGCTCTTTATTGCCAATAATAAGCAATAAATGAAATACAATGAACATAAACAATAAATAAAGAAATGATATCAAGAAAATATGTTAGAGAGAAGAGATAATGTTCTTGTGTTTCTTAGTATTGAGCAACATATGTTTATAAAATGACAAGGATCCTCTATAAAAATGAGTGAAATTCCAACATAGAACAATGCATTAATTAGAATGATATGGGGATGGTACAACCATTTAACGCCTTAATTCGCCTTTTGGACTAGCCCACTAGACTCTATCGGTCCTATTTATGCACCTGGGAACTCCCCACTTTCTCTTCGTAACCATCAGTCTGTAGTGCTCCGAGGTCAAGTAAGGATGGCCCCTTGAAATAAAATGCGATCGTGGTCTCGAGCCTTCGATAAATGCTTACAAGGTGTCGTAACATGGAATATTAGACCCTCCGATTTTGCTGTGAACAAGTTGTCATTGCGTTTCTTAGAGTGGAATGATGAGAAACTATTTTGATACCCGACTCTTCAAGCTTCCCGTGATGACATCATGTTTGTGATGTATGCCTTTGCGATAACTAAGGCGTCCCACTAACTCTTCGTTTCATCATCATTCAATGCAGTGCGGATTCTTATTCTTTAAAGACATAATTACGCCGATTCAATTTCAAAAAATAGATTGATTGCGCTGGCCGATACATCTTTCAACGATAATTATGGCGTTGTTAGCTACACCATCATCCCCTATAAATGGGAGCCTCCTAGAACCAACTTCACATTCAACTATCTTCGAATATCCTTCCACCCATTTGTTCTCTCCATCCTCATCCATTTCTATCCGCCATGTTTGAGGCTCACGTCCTTGAAGTTACATAAAGGTGTTCTCAACTTCCATGCCATGGTTTTTTTCCGAGGATTTTCCTTGACGAGCGAGATTACACTGTCTTGTTGTTGTTGTTGTTGTTGTTACTGTTGTCTTCGATGGCTCAAGGCGATGAGATAGGGAGCCAACTTCTTCTTACTTATGAAGATATTTGGATTCAACATCGCTGCTCAGGACGCCATTCGGACTATACACTGCTACTCACCTCCCTACTCTGCCCTTGTGTGACACTTTATCCCTTTTGCTTTCCTTGTGGTAAAGTGGCACTTCTGACTGGTAACGCGCACGGCATAATATCCCAAGAAGTTGAATCAAAGCAGCCGTGCAGGTAAGACCGACGTTCACCTAGTCTTCTATTGGATAGTCATCTTCTTGGCCTGGTAAAAGATTTTTCTCTTTGGCGGGCTATAGCTTTTGCTTCATTTTTTTGCTTCTTCATTTTGCTCTTCTCCATCTTCCCACTTTCCTATTCTTCATCTTCACCCTTGGAGATACCATTTTGGAAGGCCGAGATGAAACCCGCGAGGAGATGGTGCTCGAAGATACCGCCGCCGAGATGCACCCCCGAGAATAGAATAGGCTTTTGGGTTTTACTATATATATATGTATATATATATATATACACACATATGTATGTATGTATATATATATACACACGCACTATTTTTGCTTCTTTATTTTTGTGGAAGGACCCTTAGTAGGCTTTTGTAATCATGTGCTTATAAATATAA
Organism: Nicotiana benthamiana; assembly: GCA_034376525.1. Lineage (NCBI taxonomy): Eukaryota > Viridiplantae > Streptophyta > Magnoliopsida > Solanales > Solanaceae > Nicotiana > Nicotiana benthamiana. The sequence continues at coordinate 124,453,660 of CM067328.1, forward strand.
TTTGCCCATACCAAGCTAGATTTATGAAATGTAAACATAATCGTGATAACATCATTATGAATCAGGAACTAATGCTTAAAATGCGCAAATGAAAATTTGGTTATGAAAAGAGGCCTAGAAAAGGCTTGACCGATTAGAATGATCTTTTCTATACATAACCCTTCATAATTTTATTTTCATCAAAAAATCTCTTCCTTTATTATGTCTTGTGTCACAACTAGCACGATATCAATCTTAATTAATAGTAGCAAGAGTAATTTATTATCTCCTAATAGAGGTATTAGGCAGGGAGACTCCTTGTCTCCTAATATTTTAATCCTTTGCATGGAAATACTTTCCATTCAAATCAACCACCTAGTGTATATTGGTACTTGGTCTCCTATCAAGATAGGGAAGAACCAATATCAATTATCTCATCTATTCTATGCATATTATCTAACTCTTATGTGCAATATTGAATAAAATTCCCCAAATCAATTCGCAATTCCCTAAATTCATTTTGCAAATTGTTACGCTAAAAAATAAAAAGTTTAAAATAAAAGATTATTGTCTACAAAATCTGCCCCACATCCTTCTCTATCGAGTACTCTCTCAACTACTGCCTCATCTCTTGCAGAATGAGGTATCCCTCCTTCACCTGAGTGCCAGCAAGAATGCATGCTATGATCAATGCCCGCGTGTAGGACACATCAGAGACGTTTTCACATAGACATGCTCTGTTGCTAATGATATCCAGCCATCTTTTGGCCTCAGCAGTGAAGTCAGTTGATTTCAGCCATTTTACTTTGTTGCTCCATTTCTCTCTCAAGTGTGGACGGAAGAGTATAGATACAAGCCACGCTCCATTTTCACAGTGGTGATTTCTCTCTTGCGCCAGCTCCAAAGGATAGTTTGGGATTCAAAGAGTCATTGATTTGTTCAATCCCAAACCTCATCATCTTTCCTCTAATTGTGAGTTGTGGGTCGTCAAAATTTGTACGGCTAAGATTTGCGTAGATTTCCCATACCCACTCCTCATTGGCTTCACAAGGAGTGGCGATAAAAAGGACCATCTAGATGAATAGAGCCGGGCATGGAAGTTGGGGAGCTTTTCAGCCAATTTGTCGTCAAGGATTCCCTTTTCAAGAATGATATTTTTATGCACAAGGTCGTTCAAATATCGGCGCTCACATGAATCATACATGAAGCGCAACTTATTAAAAATCTCATCAATTTCTTCTTGAATTTCATGGCGTAATCCGCTTGGGTTTGGTTCAATTTTAAAATTGAAACACTTACAAACAATCAACAAAAAATTACTAGGACAATAGAATCATTCCAAGAAATTTAAAACACTACAATTTAGCCAAAAAATTAGGTGGAATGGGTCCAGGAAGCCCTTATTGCAACCATACTATTTTTGGAAATTATGGACAGTTTTTCGCTTTTGCAAAATCTGAGCCGCAGAAGCGGCTCTGCTTTTGCTGTTTTTAAGTCGCTTTTGTGCTTCTGGGATTTTTTGATTATTCATTTTTTGCTTCGGCAGATTTTTTCTCGCTGAAGCAGTTTTGCTTCTGTGGAGAGAAGTCCGCTTCTGCGGTTCTGCGTTCTTCTTCAGAGATATGGCATTGCCCAGTTAGTTTTTCTTTCTTCTTTTGTACTTTCAACCCAATAATTGCATCAAAAATAAAAATTAATGCACTATAATAGAACATGATTAAAATGAGACTAAATTTGTGCCGTTTCACACAAGAGCTTTACTCAAGCGTTGTGTCGAACACTTTGTAAGTGAGTTAGAATAAAAGCTTCTTCACAAAAATGGGGTACTCAAGACTTCCCAAATTTTTTTTCCAATATAAATAGTACACTCGTGACTACACTCAACCTAATCCCTCACTTCCTAAAGTTAAAAACAAGAAGTTAAAAAAAACCAGAAGAAGAAGAAAAGAAAACTCAAACAAGATAAGAAAAAATTTGGCTGTAATTGAGCACATAGAGAATGTGAAGTGAGAGATCAGCATTGAGAATAAGGTTAAGAAGATAGTACCTAAGTTTGTGCAAGAGAGAAATTAAAAGCAAGCCTCTTGGATTTTTGGAGAGTTTTTCATTTTTGGGGAGTTAGGGCAGGGGGAAATAGTGAGCTTTTGTTTTTGAGCAACTGGCCATTAAAATTTTATTTTTATCAATTAAAACGTGTCTGATTTCCGCTTTTGTGGAAAATTACCCACTTCAGCGGTGCCGCGTAAGAGGTGTCTGGACTGCTTCTGCGATGCCAGTCACTTTTGTGTTTTGCCTTTCCGCTTCTGGGGACCGCCGATGTGGTGTAGAAGCCGCAGAAGCGATCTTAACAGTGGATTGCTGGAGAGTTTTATATAGCTGGTGGTTTTGATGCTCTAGACCACTCGGACCTATTCAAATCAAGTCAAAAAATTTAAAATTTGGAATATTAGTCAAAAATAATATTCTAAGTTATTCTAAGAAAGACAATCTCAAAAACGACCAAAAGTTTTGAAAAACGATTGGTTTCCTCCCACCAAGCACCACATTTAACGTCGTGGCAAGACGCAAGACAACATTACCACTTTTCTCGCCACTTGGATGATATGAACGGGGCACCTAGTTTGGAATCAAGCTTGTGACCACGAGCAATGGGGGGTGATATGTTGACGATCGAGCCAATGCCTGAATACTTTATTTTGCACTTCTTGGATCTCATGTGAGGAATGTCATTTTGCTTTACTGTTTCCTCAAACTGTAAAATGAATAGCATGAGTTTTTCCTCCTCGCATCCTCCATTGATTCGTGTAGTTCAATTCCCATATCACCACACAATTCCAATGTTGGAAAATGCTTGGAATGTGACTCCATACCTTCACTTTGGACTTTTTCTATTATGACATCCTCTTTTTCCCCCAAACTAGAGTCAATTTAAACCAGTATTTCCTTTGCACCGGGTGACTCTAATTCCATTTTTTTCTTGGCATCACTAATGCTCATGGAGTCGGTTGGCGGATGTTCAATTCTTGAATCCTTATAGTAAGTCTCACTTTCTTCCTCGGAATTGGACTCTTCTTGGCTTTTATCCGCAAACTCTAGTTGTTGGGCATAGTGAGCCTCAACCAATGTTTGCATTTGATTTTCCAAAGTTCGGATATGTTCATCATTGTATTTCAAGCCTCATTTCAAGTCCTCGAGTGCAAAGTTGTGCTTCTCCTAATTTTCAAAAACGGTCTCAAACATGAGCATTATTTTCCCTTTTTGAGCATTTCAGAGTTCTTCTTGGTTTTGATCAAGTGCCAAGGAAGAATTTTCACTTTCAATATCCAAGGGAGATTCTTTGTTTTCATTCACTTCCGAGACTTTTTGAGCCCATGAGACTTCGATCATTTCATCCATTTGTGAGTGCAACCGGTAAAGTGCTAAATTATTTTGGAGACTAGTATCCAAAGGATGTTCCAAGGCATTTTGCTCCCTCTTTCCTACTTTAAGTAGACAATCCAACATGAGCTTCAACTCTCCATTTTTTCCATGCTCAACTTCTTCCATTTTCATAGCCCTATGGTTCTCATCAGAAAAAGTAAACTCATCATAGTGGGGGCTTAGGGAAGGGAAGGTCAAATATGCACTATAATCCCAATGACCATTTTGGCAACCACACTTGCCACAAATACTACAACCATGGGGTTGAGATCGTGCGATCAAAGTATGAACAACTACAATCCGATCAATTTACATTATATGATTCCATTTTTCAAAAATAAGAAAATAAACAATAAAAATAGATCCAAGGTAAAAAAAAGTAATTAAAAAAATATTCACAACTTTGGACAAAAGCACTTTGGCTTACTTCTCAAACAACCTAAATTACGCCAAATTGTTCGCCTGAAACAGCGCCAATTTTGATGACGTCCAAATCCACTACTAAAAAAAATAGACAGGGTCATATGCAATATAATTTACCCAACTATGAGTCGGGGTCGAATCCCATAAATGAAAAAATGTAAACTAACCTAGAAAGTAAGTAAAATGATCAATGGCTACAAGTATGAATGTATCAGAATTAAACTCTAGTAACAATCCAATGTATTTCACGATTTTACAAATATGAGCGAGTTTATGTTAATTAGCCACATATAATAATTCTTAATTAGCTTCTTCTAAATAGTAACAAGACTTTCTAATTCAATTATCCTAATTATAATTAGATGATTAATCACACCCATAAGGCTACAAATAGTTCAATCATATCCCTAGGTAGAATCTATAAAGTGAGGGTTAATGCCTCAAGTTCTTGTTAATAATCTTTCCCAACCCCAAAATATTTTTCGTCAATTCAAAGTTAATGGGCGAGTCCTAGGGTTAACTAATCCCTTTGGAAAAATTAAAAATAATAGTAATTAAAGTAACAATAACTCACTTCATAAATATATAAAAATATTCAATACGTAAGCACAACAAGGTATTTAATCCACACTTTAAATATGAATATTCCCATAAACAAGATTCAAGTGTGGGAAATAAATACTACACACTTAAATATTCAATACAAAGCAAGAAAATGAAGAAACAAACATAAATGGTTAAGAAAATCTCAACCAAAAGCTTTAATCTTCAAGGCCCAAGTGTGTTTGTGTAAACCTTAGCTTCAAAACATGTTCTCTCTAGTCTCAAAGGACCGAAAATAAGCCAAAGATGTAAAAAAAAATCGGCTTGGATGAGTATAAAACTGATTTTGGGTGAGAAATTATGAAATGTCCATTTTGCCCCAGGCCCGATGCACTGCTTTCGCATCTGCGGAAAAGTAACCGCAGATGAGGTTTCGCAAAGACGGAAATTTGAACGCATAAGCGGAGTTCCTCAACAGTGAAAGTGACTACAGAAGCGGATTATAAGGTACTTATGCACTTCTGTAAAAGTGGAATTTTAACCGCATAAGCGGTTTCTTCCCATTCAACTCAGTCCGCAGAAGCAGTGATTAAATCGCATAAGCGGAATTTGCTTCTACGTCTTGTCTTCCACAGAAGCGGAATTCACTGGAGGTTTTTGCATTATTTCACCTTAATTTTGCTCAAAAAAACTTCAATTAAATGCAAACCACTTCGTGGCATCATTTACCTGAAAATCTAACGATAACCACCATAAACACCCTCGTTGTATAATTAAAAGGACATAAAGCTAAGGAAAATAGGTTAGAATGAATAGTAAAATCACCACTCATCAACTGCTCGAATGCAAAAGGAAATGAGCTAGTTAGAGCCTACCTATTGCTAGGACTTCACAAGATGCTGAAGCTGTTTGATGGAGCAAAAGAGGCGAGTCTATGGAAGGTCCTTCTGGGACCAGGTAGATAGGAATTTACTTTTTTGTTTTATGAATATAATAAGGAAAATATCCATTAGTGACATATTATTTCTGATTATTTAGTGTTGATTTGGGTTTCGTGTACTTCTTATTAGTAATATAAGACTTTTATCATTCTAAGTTCTCCAAATCAACATGTCGCTAGGCCTACCTCAGGCATAAAGATGTCCCCAAATTTGGACACGATTTATATCCTTGCACTATGTGTTTGAATATCACAACATTTTTTTTCTTATAATCCTCACTGACTTGTTACCTTTTGTTTTTTCTTTTTGTTTTGTTCCCTTCCCCAATGGTTAGTTCGTGCACTCATACATCGTCATCATTTTCCACAAGATCTATGGGCCCTCCACCCAAAGAGTAACAAAGGAAAGATGGAAGATTTGAACACCATCATAAAGGAAAACTCAACTGAACGGGTAGAGGTCACTCATGGTACTCAGGTTTCCAAAAAAATGCGTCCCAACTCGAGCAAAAAATATTGAAATTTCAGGAGGAACTTGATCAAGTCCGAAATTTGGCGAATTTGCCATTTTCTCTCACCACTCCAGAGGTCAACTTATCAAACACTCAGAACCCCACACCTCCACAAAATATCTCAAAACCATAAAACCATACCGCTTTTCGCCACCACTGCAATAGTTTCCACACTTCCAACAATACTCCATTGCTTATCCTGGAGCCTTTGAATTGCACAAATGACCATTTCGATGCCCACCATAACACCTCATATATGTGGAGACCGTGCCATACTCCACCCGACCCATCTCAAGCACACCCAAGTCTAATGGTAAAGACTCACTCATTAGGAACCTAGCTGCAGAACTTAAGAAACTGACTAGCTGAATTCAGGGTGTTGAAGGAAGTAAGAGGATTGAATGGTTGAACTACTATGTTTTTTGCATACAACCCGATGTCGAACTGCTCAAGGGGTAAAAACATCCTAAGTTCAAGATGTTTGAAGATATAGGGTATCCAAGAATCCACTTGAGAACATACTGTGACAAGCTGGTCAGAGTGGGGAAGGACGAAAGGATCCACTTGAAACTTTTCATACGGAGTCTGAAAGGAGATGCTTTGTCTTGGTACATTAGCCAAGACCTAAAGAAATGGTCAACCTGGGTAAATATGGCGTCTGACCTTATGGACAGGTTGTAGTTCAACATAGAAAATGCACCAGATATGTTCTACATCCAGAACTTAAAGAAGAAGCCCACAGAAACATTCCGCTAGTATGCTACTTGCTAGAGATCAGAAGCTGCTAAGGTCAGACCAGATTTAGAAGAGGAACAAATGAATAAGTTTTTTGTCCAGGCTCAAGACCCACACTACTATGAAAGGCTGATGTTGATTGAGATTCATAAATTTTACGACATCATCAAGCTAGGTGAGAGGATCAAGGAAGGCACCAAAAATGGTATGGTTTCAAACTTTGAAGCTTTGCAAGCTACCAATAAGTCTTTAAGAGTCCGGTGGCACATCCAAGAAAAGGGACGTAGGTGTTGTAAGGGTTGCATAGAGAACAAAATCCCCTATTAAATAGCAAACCTATCCAATGCCACCACTAACAGACTAGCCTACTCCGAAGTACCAAACATCATCACCCTCTAAACAAACTCCACCACCTACTTATCAATTACCTTCACCTCCTATATACAAACCTACTTCACCCAGTTATTCCCAACCTGCACATGTCTACTAAGACTACAATGCTTAACCATCCCACTATCAATCGCTTCCCACACACCAAAACATTCCTAGACCTTAACAAAATTTTCATCGCAGACTTCCCAAACAATATACCGACATCTCAGAACCTATTAACCAGTTGTACGAGAGACTCAAAGCTACTAGTTGTAACCCCTATATTTGCTATAAACCCTAAGAAACCTTCTCAATAGGTCAATCCAAATAAATCATGTGCATACCATTCTGGCATGAAAAGACATACCATTGATGCATACCGCCCTACAAAAGATAAGATACAGACTCTGATCGATAACAAGATTGTTGTTGCAAATGAGTATGCTCTAAATGTCCGCAATAACCCTCCACCAGAACACAAGGGTGGATGCGTTCACATAATTAAAATAGAGGATGATTGGGACCTCAAGGGATCGATTGGTCTGATCACAAAAGGAGAAGAACCAAAGAAGCCAAATAGTCACTCTCAATACAATAAGAGTCCAGATTCAGCATTCTATGGAAGCGAGATAATCATTTTTGTACCACTTGAGTTTGAAGCACCATCCACGGCAAAGACACCAACACCAATTGAGGTTGCGTTTAGCTATCCAACAAATGCACCCGCACCATTTGAAGTTGTTGTGTTACCTTCCAAAATACATGTCTTGTTTGGATTAAAGGTGCCCATTCTAGTAGCAATGTTGGCCGTAACACCATTCCATAGAAATTCTATCCCTTGGGACTATACAGCCGAGGCAATACGATAAGGGAAAGCCAAGTTCGGGGAGACTGTTGCAGCACATGGTATGATGATAATTGTTTGGGTTTATACTCCGGAACATCTAGCTAAGTCGAGTAAGGAGGCCTCTTGTCGACTTCCCGTCACTGAAACCAAGCTTGATGATTTCTGGAAAAAGATACAAGCCAAGGAATACTTAGTTATTAATCAGCTGAACAAAACACCAACACAAATTTCTATCGTAGTTTTACGGTAGAACTCCGATGTACACAAAAATATCTTTTTAAAGGTATAAAGTGAGGCATATATACCAAGAAACATCACCCGACGAGAGACTGAAAACATGGTAGGGAAGGTATTGGAAAGCCACGAGATCACTTTTCATTAAGATGAGCTGCAACCGGAAGGTTTAAGTTACAACAAGGTGTTGCACATCACTGTGCAATGCGAAGATTATTATATCACAATAATCCTGATTGATGGGGATCCAGCCTCAACATTTGTCCGTTGGTAACACTCAGGGCATTGGGAAGGGTCTGCATGAGATCAACGACGGGGCCATCAATGTCAAAGCCTTCGACAGTTCCCAAAGGTCCACTATTGGGGAAATTAGTTTGTGCTTGTTAATGGGGCCTACTTGGTTCGATGTCAATTGCAAAGTAATAGATGTGTCGGCATCTTAAAATTAGTTGTTGGGATGACCGTTGATTCATGCTTCTAGAGTTGTATCATCAACCCTACACCAAACAATGATGTTTTAGTGGAACCACAAAGAGGTGAACATTCATGGTGACGGTAGCAATCCAATATATAGTCGCCTGTTCATCCCACCAACTGGAGGCCGAAGAAAGATAGGCGGGGAGACCTATCACCACATCAAGCAAGTCAACGCCATTGATAAGGACAAATGGTGGGACAACAAAATTGAAAGCATATTGAACTGGTGGAGAATGATATCAAGGAATACTTTGCAAAGGGAGAACATCCAGAACTTTCAAACTCTACTTAGAAGCGCACACATCGGGGGTTATCCAACAATTTTTTTCACAACGAAGCAATCATGAGTTGGGATTACTAACGTGTGTCGACGCAAAAGAAACATCTAGGCTATTATAAGAAATTCATGTAGGGACTTGCGGTCCACATATGAACGGTTTTATCTTTGCAAAGAAGATACTCTGAGCATGTTACATTTGGATGACTATGGAATCACACTGCATCAAATATGTCAAAAAATGCCACCACTGTCAGATACATGCAGACATGATAAAGGTGCCTCCAAATGAGTATAATGCAAGAAGCTCACTGTGGCCGTTCTCCGCTTGGGGAATGGATGTTATCGGACCAATCGAACTTGCCGCATCAAATGGGCATAGGTTTATCCTAGTAGCCATTGATTATTTCACCATATGGGCCGAAGCAGCATCGTACAAAGCAGTGACTAAGAAAGTCTGGCATGTCCGCGACCATATCGTTCATCAGTTCGGGATTTTTGAGTCGGTCAATATCGATAATGGCTCTAGCCTCAATAGTGACTTGATGAAATCCACGTGTGAAACATTTAAGCTCAAACACAAGAATTCTACAGCTTACAAGCCTCAGATGATTGGAGCAGTAGAAGCCACCAACAAGAATATCAAGAAGATATTGAGGAAGATAATAGAGAAGCATGAACAGTGGCATGAGAGGTTATCATTTGCTTTATTAGGGTACAACACCATTGTCCTCACATCAACTGGGGCTCCCCTTATATGATGGTTTATGATACAGAAGCAGTCATTCCTTTTGAGGTAGAAATTCCCTCCCTAAGAATCATACAGGAAGTTGAGCTAGACGATGCCAAATGGGTGAAGAATCGCTACGAACAACTAGCTCTTAAAGAAGATAAATGAAAGAATGCATTTTACCATGGTCATATTTATCAAAATAGAATATCCTTGGCCTTTAACAAAAAAGTCAAGCCAAGACAGTTCACACCGGGGTAGCTGGTATTAGAGAAAATCTTTCTGCATCAAGATGAAGCCAAGGGGAAATTTTATCCTAACTAGCAGGGACCATGCATATTTCACCAGGTTCTAACTAGTGAAGCCCTCATACTCGCGGAAATGGATGGAGAAGTTTGGCAGAAGTTGATCAGTTCAAACGCAGTCAAGCGATACTATGTGTAACCTTTACGATTTCCTTTATGATGTAATTTGAACTAAACCGGACCTAATTCCCATTGAAAAGGGGATATGTAGGCAACCTTATGGTTTCAATCATAATTCAATAAAATTTTCATTTTCCCTTCTATTGGAAACTAGGGCAGAATTTTGAGGAGGATCCTCAAAATTTCATAACAAGCGGGGTTGCAATGTCTTGGGCCACGTCGTAGTCGTCGGTTCATCTAAAGAAAATTATTCTTAATTATGCATTTTCTCTACTAAAATAATATATATGTATTTTTTTGAAATTGCTCTGTTAAGAAACTATACCACAATGATTAAAGCAGTATCACCAGATCAAAACCGAACTGGTCAAGCAAATCTAGTAGGGGACATGAACTAACCTCCCTCTCTAAAAAACTCAGGATTTTTCTTTCAATGCAGGCACCTGAGTTGAAAAATCATCTAATATACTATACACTCATACTGATCGGGAATACAACTCTCATAACCATCACTTATTCATAGTTTCTATCCACACACAATATCCCGAGCAGCCACATTATAGTAATCAGCTATCAAGCTATTATCTTAGATAGCATATTACCATCCGGCTTGTATTTACTGCATAAAGCTACCATTCTGCCTTCCGAGGTTATGCTCTACCTCTATTTGCATTTCTTTCATTTCATAAGGCTATCATTCTACCTTCCGAGGTTAAGCTCTACCTCCATCTGCATTTCTTGTATTGCATACGGCTACCATTCTTCCTTCTGAGACTAAGCTCTGTCTCCATCTGCATTTCTTGCATTGCATATGGCTACTATTCTATCTTCTGAGGTTAAGCTCTACCTCCATCCGCATTTCTTGCATTGCATGAGGCTACAATTCTGCCTTCCGAGACTAAGTTCTATCTCCTTCTGCATTTCTTGTATTGCATAAGGCTACCATTCTTCCCTCCGAGTCTAAGATCTATCTCCATCTGCAGGGCAGAAATGTTGCAACATTATTTACATTTGTATCGGCTGAAAGATCGCCACTCTATTTACATCTTGCATCAGCTGATAGATCGCCACCTTATTTACATTCTGCATGGCTGAAAGATCGCCACTTACTACACCTTATGGGCTGAAAGATTGCCAAGTTGTGCATGTGTGTTATTTTTTGAAGGCACCACTATCATAGTTCGAGAATGCCATGCCCATAGCCCGAGGACTCCTTTTATCTTTTGCATATCATTATTCAAAGGTATCATAGTTCAGAGGTACCATTATCATGGCCTGAGGGCATCATTTCATGACCTACAAATCCTTTATCATACGGTGCATGGCCAGGACGTCATGGTCTGAGTACGTCATCCTTATTTTCGAAAGAAAACATTTATTGTCCGATGAGAATTTACATCATGTTTTAATTTTTGCAAAATATATTGGGTATTTATCGGTAAACTTGTGAGCAATGGCCATCTACACATGAGCATTCCCGCTCCAGTTCCTGCAACCATATTAGACCTGAACCGTTCACCATATTGCGTCCGTTCTTGAAAAACCTCCATTGACATACTCTGCCGATGGATCCTGAACCACATATGGCCTAATTCCTGTAAGACCCAGGATGTGTAGGTAGCTCAAAAAGCAGACCATGATCAACCTCTTCTAGCCATTTTTTCCGGTCAAAATTGGTCATCATATCTCTACCCGACAACTCTTTCATCCTTCTTAGGGTAAAAGGGGGCAACTGTGATACTTAATTTTTACCTATATATTTTCATACAAAAAAATCCTTTCAAAATTGCATGTATATACATATGTAAGTATGTCCCAATGTCCTATTATTTTTCTATATTTTTTAAATATTTTAAAATAAATTTTCTTGCCCTATTTGATCAAGAAAAACCCAATAGGTGTTCCCAAAATTATAACTTTTGTGATTCACTTGTTGGATTCTCATATTTATTCTACACTATTGCTCATATAATATTTTCATATTTTTACCAATTTATTTAGTACATTTAAAGCTAAATTGCATATAATTACAATATTAGCCTTTTCATGATGTGATTGCATTTATATTTATAAAAATTAGGTCCATTATTTTTAAATTTACAATTATATGGTATAGATTATGTTAGTACATTCAATTTATTTTCATATTTTAATTTGCTATTTTTATAAAATAGAGGGAAAAAATAGATATTTAAAATCTAGCCAGATTTCATTTCAATTGTAACCTAAATTCTACCGCAATTAAACGCAATTGAACCCCATCCCAATTCCTAAAATTACCTGACTCATGGACAATTTGAATGACCCGCCCGACTCCCCGTTTAATCCGGGCCATTGATCTAAATGATTAACAGCCACATTTCAACCTTACCTTTTTAATTCACCAAAACCATCCAACCCTAATCATTTCTACCGACCATACGTCTCTACAATCTCCATTATCTTAAATTCTCTCGAAGCTTCTCAAACCCTAATACTGGCTCCCACCACTGTCGCCCTGAAAGCCATCGGAATCCATGGCTTCCAAGGCAATGAAAACCCTACACCAGCCTTCTGTGACTCCCACACACCTTATTTCTAAAGATTCAAGGCCTGACACGACAATGTTTGGTCCAGGCTTCATTCACTTTGAGTTCCATGGTCATCTCTAGCCTTGTACCGGCGTACCATGGTTGTTCGAGCATGACTTCTTCGACATAGATCTGTGACTTTTCAAAGCCTTTCACACAACTAAGGTCTTGTCAAACCCTAACCCATCGAGTTTTTCTCCTATTCCTTTAGATCCGTTGTGTATATATGATTTCCCTAAGCATGCAAACGATTTCTTCAGCTTTTCTTTCAAAAAATTACTTTCAAAACCATTTATTTTCCAACCTATGGTTTTTTGAAAAATATTTAAATGTTTCCCTGACTTTCTTTCTTTTTTCTTTTATGTGTATTTGCCTCTACTGCATTCTTGCATTTTCTTCTACCATGTTCTTATATGCTTCTCCTACTCTGTTTTCCTATACTATTTTCTTGTATGTTTTTCTATTCTATTTTTTCTCTCATGTTCTTGTGTGTTATTTTCAATTACTGAGTTATTAAGTCTTCTTATTAAGTTCTTTCTACTGAACTCTTATTAATTTTATTCTAAAATTTCTTAGCATGCGTCTTCTATTGTTCTTATCAGTCTTTCATTATGTTTTATATGAGCTTCTTCCACTCTATTTTATTTGAATTCTTCTGCTATATTCTTCATGTTACTGGCTATCATTATTTTCTCATGAGTTTCTGCTGCTGAAAGAAACATGAAAGAGGTTTCAGTTCTTCTCTGAGACCTCTGAGCCTATTTCGATCACTTGCTTTCTCATCTATGTATTTGATTAATGGATGCAACCCCATAATTTAGAGGTTCTTCGAGTTTGGTTATGTGATTTTCTTGAATTACGGTTTTATTTCAAAATCCCCAACTATTTCAGACCAACTTCGAGTCTCTGAGCTGATTCTGTACATCCTTGGTTTTATACGATTCTGACTTTTTGCTAAACTCTTCTACATTAGATATTTCTACTAATTTTACAGTGACACGTCAATCTTCTTTAATTCTTAAACATGTTAACATGCTCCTTATATATGATTAACTTCCTTCTAAAGTGACTTTCAAATTTGTGATTAGTTCATACTTCCCTCTGAATATGGTCAGATTGATTTCTTTCCACTATTTGTTGATTTTCCCTGTGATATAAGATCCCTGACCTTTGATTTACTGGACATTAAATGATTTTTTTACCTTATTTGTACAAACGTGTACTTCAAAACCTTGTCCTTAAATAATCTTTTATGTACTTGCCCCTAATAGCATGTTTTGCAAAAAGTTATTCTTCAATTTCTTTTCATTATATTGTTTTTACCCGTTTGAATTTGAATCCCTTAATTAAGGAATTTCTTCTATAATTGATTCTTAATTGACAATCAATTCATAAGCTATTTTCTTACTTTAATTCCACCGAATGTTTACACTATAAAAGGCAGACCCCTTTTCACAATATTGACATACAATTCAGAATCCTTCCGAACTCATACTCTCTCATAATATCTCTTCTTGTTTGCACTATGGCATGTTTACAAGACCTAATGATTTTCTTTCTTTGTTTCCTTTGAAACTGGTATATTTTTATATTAAGCACCACAAAAATGTGTATTTAATACTTTTGTGTGCATGTTTACTTGTTATATATGTATATCTCAACACATAAATTGGCATGTTGATTTTCTTATTTGTTTGTTATGAACCCCCATTCCCCCATTACCTTTATATGTTTTAATTTATGACTTAAGTCAGGGCAACGTAAGCTGTTTCCCATGAATTAAATTGGTCTATGGGGGTCTTAACCACTAAACAATGTGTTCTAACAGGCTTATGGGTGTGCCAACATCTCCCATTGGTGGGTATGCCCTCCATCCTACTTTTGCCTCTTAGCAAATTCCCCAATACCCTTATGTGTACTGATTCAAGATGTTTCCCTTTTCCCTTATCCCCTTTCAAAATTCTATTTCTGCACTTGCTCTTTCTTTTAGTCCCTAAGTTTTTCCCCCTCTTGTGAGCCTTGCATAGGGAACTTGAGTTCCCTCTAAACTTGAACACTTGAGGGCTGGCCCTTCTACACTGCACTATGGTATAATCTGGTGATACATTTGGGTGTACGCACTACCCGGTGTTCATATAAGTCTCTTAGGAAACTTTGACACACCCCAAATGGGAGAAAGACTTGATACATTATCTCTTGGAGTTGCTTTACTTCATACTTCAGACATGAAGTCTGAATTAGGCTCTCCTAGGTTGTACTTCTTAATTTCTGATGTATTTGTTTTGCTTTATTTTTTCTGGGCTGTATAACATTGTAATAAAACCATTGGAGATGGCTACTGAAAAAAGGGAGGGGTAACCAAGCATGAAAAGGGGTAGATATCCTACCTGTAGGAGTTTCTGAATTTCTGCACTCTCATATATAAATACCATGTCTTTAGGAATTCTGCACTCTCGTATATAGATACCAGGTCTTTAGGAGTTTCTAAATTTCTACACTCTCATATATAGATACCATGTCTATAGGAATTTTGCACTCTAAAATATATATATCATGTCTATAGGAATTTTACACTCTCAAATAGATTCCATGTCTATAATTATTCGAAATCTCAATTTTGCATATGCATATTGAAAATATGCCTATAATTCTTTCTTAATCTTGCATATCTAGTCTTCATTAGGCTATTATGTTTATAGTTCTTAAATAACTAACATCAATTAGATGTCATATTCATATAAAATACACTACCTAGATACAATATTTGTAGGATTTCTACATTTCACTATATCTATAAGAGTGTTTTAAAGTCGAGAACGCATAGAAATAATGCCTATTGACGTTTTAATCAAACCTAAACCGTCTCACTCAATTATAAGTCTAAAACCAGATATAATGATGAATTACTAGTTACGGAACTTTTGATCTTTTGCTAAAACTCACCCTTCTTTAATAACTGCCAAATTTTCTTAAACCTGTATGTAATCAGCTCATATCTTTGTTTTTGAAATCTTTAGATACCATGCCTATAGGGTTTTCATCCAGCACTTAGGAAATCCATAGGGTAAAAGTTTATAAATTGGATATGTTATTATTAACTACAACTAGCAGGCTGGCCTAATTCGGGTTTCAAATTTGAATTATGTAATAAATCAGTATGCATCAACTTTAGAAATTTAATCAGACCCTAAATAGTACGTGCAAGTCATGCTACAGTATATGCTTTCTTTGGTTTAAAGGAGGTTTGTTTGAGCATTTTATTTGTTTATGTGCTTTTCCCCAAACTTGCAATATCTGTTTTTGTCTGTTGCCTTAGAATTTTGCCTTTAAAACTGAATAAGCCCAATATCTTCTCCCTTTATGATTAGTAGTTACAAGTACTTCTGGGAATGATAGGATTGGTGCAGGTAATAGAATGCAACAATTAAACGAGACCACTCCGTGCTTTAATACCTTAACCGGGTGGGAAGGGTAGATATGGATATGCTGGCCATGCAATAATATCATGTGTAACCCTCGTCGAGAAGTGATTACCGGGCATTGTGTGAGGTGATCCATATTATTAATAAACCTAGGACCCCCTTCCCTTTGTTTCTTTCTTTAAAATCTTTTAAACTATTTCTTTAAAGAAGGAATCAACTTTTGTAGTTTCTTTTTTATTTCTTTTACTTATTTGTATCCATTATATGAAAAATCCCCTCCTATTTGCAGTCTTACTTTCCTGTGTGTTACTTGTACCTAAAGTTACGACAATAGTTTGGCAGGGAACGACACTAGTGGATCTTGAGGGGTGACTAATACCTTCCCCTTGGGACACTTGCTAGCCCATTACCCAATCTGTGGTTGCTCAAATCAGTGCTTTCTTATGTGTCCTAATGCATTTAAATCTTTATGTGGGGACTCTTTAATTTAAAACCCAATACCCGAAACGGAACAAGTTGTCTTCCCGAATGTCATGGACCCGATTTCGTGAGAAAAGTGGGAACGACAACTGCCACAAATCCTGATACATTTTCAAAGAAAATATGCTTATAATTCTTTCTGAATCTTGCATATCCATTATTCATTAGGCTATCATGTTTATAGGTCTTAAATAATAAACTTCAATTAGATGTCATATTCATATAAAATACAGTACCTCGATATCATATTTGTAGGATTTCTACATTTCACTGCATCTATAAAAGTGTTTTATAGTCGTGAACGCATAGAAAGAATGCCTGTTGGGGTTTTAATGAAGTTTGAACCGTCTCACTCAATTATAAGTCTAAAATAAGATATAATGATGAATTACCAGTTGCGGAACTTTTGAACTTTATGCTAAAACTCGCCCTTCTTTAATAACTACCAAATTTTCTTAAACCTGTATGTAATCAGCTCATATCTTTGTTTTTGAAATCAGTAGATACCATGCCTATAGGGTTTTTATCCAAAACTTAGGAAAGCCATAGTGTAAAAGTTTATAAATAGGATATGTTGTTATTTACTACAACTAGCAGGCATTCCTAATTCATCATTCATTTTTGAACTATGTAATAAATTAGTCGGCCTCAACATTAGAATTTTAATCAGACCCTAAATAGTACGTGCAAGTCATGCTACATTATATGCTTTCTTCGATTTAAAGGAGGTTTGTTTGAGCCTTTTATTTGTTTATAGGCTTTTCCCCAAACTTGCAATATGTGTCTTTGTCTGTTGCCTTAGAATTTTGCCTTTAAAATCGTATATGCCCAATATCTCCTCCCTTTATCATTAGTAGTTACAAGTACCTATGGGGCTGATAGGATTGGTGCTGGTAATGTAATAATTAAACGAGACCACTCCGCGCTTTAATAACTTGACCGGGTGGAAAGGGTAGATACAGATATGATTGCCATGCAATAATATCATGTGTAACCCTCGTCGAGAAGCAATTACCGGGCATTGTGTGAGGTGATCCATATTATTATAAACCTAGGACCCCCTTCCCTTTGTTTCTTTCTTTTAAATCTTTTAAACTATTTCTTTAAAGAAGGAATCAACTCTTGTAGTTTCTTTTTATTTCTTTTTCTTATTTGTATCAAATTATATGAAAAATCTCCTCTTATTTGCAGTCCTACTTTCCTGTGTGTTACTTGTACCTAAAGTTACAACAATAGTTTGGCAGGGAACGACACTAGTGGATCATGAGGGGTGACTAATACCTTCCATTGGGATACTTTCTAGCCCATTACCCAATCTCTGGTTGCTCAAATAAATTCTTTCTTATGTGTCCTAATGCATTTAAATCTTTATGTGGTGACTCTTTAATTTATAACCCAATACCCGAAAGGGAACGAGTTGTCTTCTTGAATGCCATAGACCCGATTTCGCGAGAAAAGTGGGTACGACAACTGCCACAAATCCTAATACATTTTCACAGCAAATATGTCTGTAATTCTTTCTGAATCTTGCATATTCATTATTCATTAGGCTATCATGTTTATAGGTCTTAAATAATAAACTTCAATTAGATATCATGTTCATATAAAATACAGTACCTTGATATCATATTTGTAGGATTTCTACATTTCACTACATCTATAAAAGTGTTTTATAGTCGTGAATGCATAGAAAGAATGCCTGTTGGGGTTTTAATGAAATCTGAACCGTCTCACTCAATTATAAGTCTAAAACCGAAATAATGATGAATTACCAGTTGCGGAACTTATGATCTTTTGCTAAAACTCGCCCTTCTTTAATAAGTGCCAACTTTTCTTAAACCTGTATGTAATCAGGTCATATCCTTGTTTTTGAAATCTTTAGATGCCATGCATATAAGTTTTCATCTATCACATAAGAAATCCATATGGTAAAAGTTTATAAATTGGATCTGTTGTTATTAACTACAATTAGCAGGCAGGCCTGACTCGGGTTTCTTATTTGAATTATGTAATAAATCGGTCTCCTTTAACTTTAGAATTTTAATCAGACTCTAAATAGTACGTGCAAGTCATGCTACATTATATGCTTTCTTTGGTTTAAAGGAGGTTTCTTTGAGCCTTTTATTTTTTTATATGTTTTTCCCCAAACTTGAAATATGTGTTTTTATCTGTCGCCTTAACATTTTGACTTTCAAACTGTATAAGCCCAATCCCCTCCCTTTAGGATTAGTAGTCCCGACTAACTCCGGGGCTGATAGGATTGGGGCGAGTAATAGAATGTAATAATTAAACGAGACCGTTCCGCACTTTAATAGCTTAACAACGGCGGGAAGGGTATATATGGATGTGATGGCCATGCGATAATGTCACGTGTAACCCTGATCGTGAAGCGATTACCAGGCATTGTGTGAGGTGATCCATATTATTAATAAACATAGGACCCCCTTTCCTTTGTTTCTTCTTTTAAATCTTTTAAACTATTTCTTTAAAGAAGGAATCAACTCTTGTATTTTCTTTTTCTTCCTTTTACTTATTTGTAACCATTATATTAAAAATCCCCTCTTATTTGTGTATTATTTGTACCAAAAGGCACAACAATAGTTTTGTTGTGAACCATACTAGTGGATCCTGAAGGGTGACTAACATCTCCCCCTTGGAATAATTTCTAGTCCATTACCCAATCTCTTGTTGATCAAATCAAACCTTTCTTATGTTTCCTAATGCAGTAAAATCTGTAGGTGGCAATTCTTTAAATTAAAACCCAATTCTCGAAAGGGATGGAGTTGTCTTCCATAATTTCATGAACCCGATTTCGTGAGAAAAGTGGGTGCAACAAGTGCCACATATCCTGATACATTTTCACTGCACATGGATGATTAGAATATTGAGATCTATGCGCCTCCTCTAGAATCAACACCTGAAGGCAACCAACATTGGGCACAGAAATTCGGTCCGACCTTACATCCTTTTCACCCCATCATCACCAATAGTCACATATCTGGTATCATCATGCCGAACTCTATCCTTAAGGAAAAGCAAATGACGATCATCATACTGGTGCTCTCTGATGTAATCATATAAAGAAGATCGAGAAACCACATAAGCTAACACCTGGTTAGGCTCCAAAACACCTAACCTCACCAAAAGATTGGCCAAGGCCTGAACGTCAACTATAATAGGTCTCTCTAAAACTAAAATATATTCCAAACTCCCCATACTCACCGCCTTTTGTCTCAGAGCATCGGTCGTACATTGGCATTCCCGGATGGTACAACATAGTGATAATATAATTCTTAAGCAACTCCCACCACCTCTGCTGCCTCAAATTTGATCCTTCTATTTGAACAAGTGCTGGATGCTACGATGATTAGTAAACATCTCACAAGAGACACCATACAAGTAGTGCCTCCAAATTTTCAATGCATGGACAATGGAAACAAACTCTAATTAATGAATATGGCAGTTCTTCTCATGGGGCTTCAACTGACGAGAAGCATAAGCATTAACTCTACCCTCATGCATCAATAAAAAACCAATAACAAGCCTCGAAGCATCACAATACACAGTATATGAACCTAAAGCAGATGACAAAACTAACACCAAAGTTGTGGTCAAGACTGTATTGAGCTTCTGAAAGCTCTCCTCACACTCACCCGACCATACAAATGAAGCACCCTTCTGAGTCAGCTTGGTCAAGGGCAATGCAATACATGAGAATCCTTGAACAAACCGGCGACAACAGCCCGCCAAATCAATAAAGTTAAAAATATCTATGGTTGAGGACGGTCTAGGCTAACTCTAAACCACATTTATCTTGTTCGGGTCAACCTGAATACCCTTGCCAGACACCACGTCCCACAAGAAAGCCAATGAACTGAGCCGTAACACACACTTCGAGAATTTTGCATAAAACCTCTCCTCCCTCAATCTCCACAACACAAATATCAAATGTTCCACGTGCACCTCCCAAGTACGGAAATACACCAGAATATCATCAATGAAGACTATGACAAACTGGTCATGATAAGGCTAGAACACGCTATTCATCAAATGCATGAACGCTACTGGGGCATTGGTCAGGTAAAAAGACATCACCAATAACTCATAATGAGCATATCGGGTCCTGAAATTCTACTTAAGAATATCTTAGTCCCTGATCTTAAACTGGTTATAACTTAAGTGGAGGTCAATCTTGGAAAACAATCTCGCTCCCTAAAGCTGGTCAAATAAATCATCAATGCGAGGCATGGGATACTTGTTCTTAACTATTACCTTATTCAATTGCCTATAATCGGTGCACATCCTCATAGTGCCATCTTTCTTCTTCAGAAATAGAACCGGCGCACCCTAGCGTGACACACTAGGCTGAATGAACCTCTTATCAAGGAGTTCCTAAAGCTAATCCTTTAACTCCCTCAACTCCGCTGGTGCCATACGATACGACATAATAGAAATGGGCTAATCGCCGGGCTGGCACCAGGTCAATACAAAATTTAATATCCCTATCCGGTGGCATGGCCAGCAGTTCTGCAAGAAAAAGTTAAGGAAAATACCTCATAATTGGGATAGAATCTATACGAGGAGTCTTCACACCGACATCCCTCATAAAGGATAGATACGAAAGACATCCCTTCCTGACCACATGGTGGGCCTACAAGAATAAGATTACTCTTCTGGGAATATAATTAGCCTAGCCTCGCTACTCGATCTATGGCACACTTGGTATAGCCAATGTGAATATCTTGTCATGATAGTTCAGAATAGCATGACATAATCCATGCCCAAAATGACATCAAAATCTACCATGCACAATAATTAAAGATCCACTCATGTCTCTAGACCCTAATGGTCATCACACACGATTGGTTAACACGGTCTACAACGACAATATCACCACCGGATTAAATGCATAAACAGTTTAAACAAGAGACTTAGAGGCGAATCCAAATAATTGGAAAAGTATGAGGTCACATAAGAAAAGGTTGAACCGGGATCAAATAATATAGAGATATCTGTGGCAGACTTAAATAATACCTGAAATCACAACATATGAAGTAGTAGCTTCTGGTCTACCTGGGAGGGAATAGAAATGAGCCTGACCACTACTTGTTTGACCTCCTCCTCTAGGTTGACCCCTAGATGATTGATCTCCACCCCTAGCTGGGTGGGTAAGTGGTGAAGAAGCTGGAGCTGAAGTCGAGGGCTAACCCCTCTATTGAGCTGGACCATTATGAAGACAAGGGCACTGCCTTATCATATGCCCAAACACTCAACACTCATAACAATACCCCGGTACTGGAATAGGGATTGAAGGGAGCCCCTGGCACCGGAATGCACGGGATGATCTCTAGGCTATAAGGGCACTGAGTAATATGTGGACTTGATGATAACTATGAGAACCATGACCCGATGATGTCCCATGATAAACTGGGGAGCTGATTCAGCCTACCGGAATGGACGACCTCTGCTCTACCGGAAGTAACCCCTCGAAGGATCACTACTAAAGCTACCAGATCCCCGAGTCCTCTTGGCCTCCCTTTCCTCTCTCTAATGGAGGTAAATCGACTCAATCTCATGGGCGATGTCAACAACCTCCTTCAAAGTAGCAGCTATCACCCTCTCCTTAGTCATGAAAATTCGAGCCTGATATATAAGGCCATAAACAAACCTCATGATCCTCTCTTGATCTGTGGGAACCAACCAAACCTTATGATTATCTAACTAATAGAACCGCATCTCATACTGCGTTACAGTGATCTCTCCCTGAAGCAACTGCTCGAACTGCCTGTGCAACACCTCTCGGCGAGACTGTAGCACATACGTCTCCAGAAAGAGAATAGAGAATTGCTTCCAAGTTAGGGGCATTGCTCTAATAGGCCTACTCCTCTCATAAGCCCTATACAATCTGAAGGTAGCCCAAGAAAACTGAAAGGTAGTGCATGCTACACAACGGGTATCTAGAATACCAGCTATGCAAAGCATCCTCTGGCACTTATCTAAGAAACCCTGGGAATCTTCCCCTCTTCACCACTGAAAGTTATAGGCTAAAGTCTACCAAAACTCAAAGATGCTCGTCGTTCGGCAAAACTAGTACAGCATACTCCTGAGCTGGTACAACCGGCTGGGCTGGAGGTGCCCTCGGTGTCTTAAGTCCCTGTACAACCTACTCAAGTGTGTGAGTAATGGTAGTCTGGGTGCCTCCCCGGCCTGAGAAGTAGCTACGACTATAGTAATTGAGACCACCTGAGCAAAATGTGTACACAATGATAAGATTTGAGTTAAACTCAACTGAAGTCCTACAATGACAATAGGCAAAGTTGGTGCCCCAGCTGGTGCTGCTATAAAATCTACAACTGGGACATGATCCTGAGCTGGGGCAGCTGGTGGATCTACATGTGCTGTCCTAGCTGCTCTGCCCTGACCACGGCATCAACCGCATCCTCGCCCTCAAGTAGCCCTAGCTGGGGGTACTGGTGGTCGTCCATCCTAACCGGTAGCATGTGTCCTCACAAACTATGAGTTAATTGAATAATAGAAGTTTAGTACTCAGGTCAACAGATTCGCACGACAAGAATTTAAAGAATATGAAGTTTTTCGTAAAGGTTCTACAGCCTCTCGAGGATAAATATAGAGTTCTAAGTATCGATCCGCGAGACTCTACTAAAACAACTCATGACTCGTGAGACCTATATAACCTAGGTTCTAATACCAAGTTTTCACAACCCCAAATGCCCGGTCGTGATGGAACCTACCAAATTACTAGGAAAGCCAACCTAACCATATAAGCACAACAAATATCCTTTCATAAAATAATTTTCTAACGTGGGTTTGCATACCCATTTTTATAAAAAGTGTTTAAAATAACTGAAATATGCGAAAGTTAATAAAACATAAGACGACACAAGTTATACATCTGGTGTCACGAGTCTAGAGCCTATAAATACACAATTGACTGTCTAATACATCAATAGTCTGAAAATATAGATAAAGAACAAGATAGGAAGGAAGAAAGCAAGGTTACAGATGTCATGCAACTACCTTGCAATCTCCGACATACTATGGATAAGCTGTGGACCCTCACTTTACTGCTGGGGTACCTGGATCTGCACACAAGGTGCAGGGAGTAATTTTAGTACGCCAACTCAGTAATTAACTAATGTAAATAAAGTATGAAGCGGTGAAGGGCAGTTAAAATCATATAAGGGAGTAAACAATAATATAACATATCAAATTCTCTAATTTATAAAAAAACTTTGTCATAAAAACTCTAATTTCAATTGGAATACTTGCAATCATTTACTTAGAAAATATTCATTAGAGGCTCATTTTAAAAGAAGAGTGAAATCGGTGAAAAAACAATCATTACTTGCACCTTGGGCAAGGTATCACTTAGAACATGGCATCTCAGGCAGCTTCTTTGTCACTCGTGACTCAACTCTCATTACTCAGTACACAATCTTCAGACACAGGCTCATTAATATCTAATAATAATAATAATAATAATAATAATAATAATAACAACAACAACAACAACAACAACAACAACAATAATAATAATAATAATAATAATAATAATAATAATAATAATAATAATCATAATAATCATAACCGCTATGACGTGCAGCTCGATCTATAATTTAATGTCGACTACGCTCCCTAGGGGTGTACAGACTCTTGAAGGGCTCCTACAACCAAAGCATCATATTCCTGCTGCGCGCGACCCAATTCAATATATATAGACCCAAATTATATATAATTTGGATTTCTAGTTGGTATAATTTAAAATGTGATCAATGACAAAGTTGACTTAGAAAGGCGATTCATTTGTATTGTCGGATGAGTGTGAGGAGAGCTATCAATATCTCAAGATAGCGTTGACCACAACTACAGTATTAGTTTTTCCATCAGCTTTGGCTTGATACACCATGTATTGTGGGTTGGTGATGGTTGTGTATTAATGTAGGAGGGTAGAGTTATTGTTCATCCTTCTCGTTAGTTGAAGCCCCATGAGAAAAACTACCCTGGTCATGATTTGGAGTAGGTTGCCATTGTCGACACGTTGAATATTTGAAGGAATTACTTTTATGGTGTGTCTTGTAAGGTGTTCACTGATCATCGTAGCCTCTAGAACTTGTTCAAATAGAAAGATCTCAATTTGAGGCAGCGGAGGTGGTGGCAGTTGTTTATAGATTATGATATAACTATATTATACCATATTGGGAAGGCCAATGTGGTGTCCGATGCTTTGAGTTGAAAGGCGATGAGTATGGGGAATTTGGCATATATTACAATTGGGAAGAAACCCCTTGTATTTAATGTTCAGACCTTGGCTAATCAGTCCACGAGGTTAGATGTTTTGGAGCCTAGTTAGGTATTGCCTTGCGTAGTTTCTCTGTCTTCCTTATATGGTCACATCAAAGAGCGCCAATATTAGGATCCGCATTTGCTTGTCCTTAAAGATATATTTCAGCATGATGATGCCAAAGAAGTGACTATTGGTGATGATAGGGTGTTGAGGCTGTAGGGTCAAATTTGTGTTCCCAATGTAGATGGGCTTAATAGTTGATTCAAGAAGAGACCCATAGTTTGCGGTATTTAATTCATCCTAGTACCGCAAAGACGTATCATGATTTGAGGCAGTATTATAGGTGGAGGAGAATGAAGAAAGACATTATTGGATACGTATCTTGGTGTCTCAATTACCAGCAGGTGAAATATGAGCACCACACACTGGGTGGCTTGTTTCAGGAGATGGATATTCCATAATGGAAGTGGCAGAGGATCACTATGGGCTTTGTAGTTAGACTTCCATGGACTTTAACGAAGTTTAATGCTATTTGGGTGATTTTGGAGCCGTCGACCAATTTCGCACACTTTATTACTTTGGATAGTACCTACTCTTCAGAACGTTGGCAGGGTTCTATATCCGGGATATTGTTCATTTGCATGGTTTCCTAGTTTCCATCATTCCAAATATGGGCACACTGTTTACTTTGCAGTTTTGGAGGTATGTGTAGAGAGAGTTGGGTACTCAGGTTAAGTTGAGCACAAATTTACTCCATCTGATTGATGGGCTGTCTGAGAGTACCATTTAGATATTGGAGGACATGTTGCATGCTTGTGTCATTGATTTCGGAGGGCCATGAAATTAGTGTATACCGCTTGCAGAGTTTGCTTATAATAACAACTACCAATAAAGTATTCAGATGGCTCCATATGAGGCTTTGTATGGGAGGTGATGTATATCTCTGTTTGATTTGTTTTTTTTCGGGTGAGGCTAGGCTATTGGGGACAGATTTGGTGCAGGATGCTTTAGAAAAGGTGAAGCTAATTCGGAAGAGGCTTCGTACAGCGTAGTCGAGGAAGAAGAGTTACGCTGACAAGAAGGTTCGAGAAGTTTCCTACATAGTTGGAGAGAAGGTTCGGTTGAAGGTTTCTACCATGAAGGGTGATATGAGATTTGTGAAGAAGGGTAAATTAAGTGAAATCATTTGGGAAACTACGTCCAATGTCATGGTTTTGTACCCTCAAATCCAGATTTACAATTGTTACTTACCTCAACTGATGAAAATACTACTCTGCGACACCTTTGCCCATCGAATCGTCCTCCACTCACATTGAACCTATCCAAATCAGTGTCACAATATCAAAATATCATAAGGGAACAAAGCCCAAGAGAAAATAATCAATTATTACCAAAAATGTCGAAATTTTGAAAGCCTGACCCCCAGACCCACATATAGAAACTCGGTAAAAATCAATTTAATTTAATCCTAATCCTTCCACGAGTTCATTCATACCAAGAATAGTGAAATCGGAGTCCAAATAACCCATCCAATTTTCATATTGAAGACTTTTAATCTCACGCCCTAATCCCCATTTTGTTTATTATTGTTAACTAACACCAAGATTAAACAATGGAAAAATAATCATAAACCCAAATAATGAAGCTTAGGGAACTTACCCAACTAATTCCCTTCGATATTCTCCAGAAATCACTTCCCTAGATTTTTTCCCGTTTTCAACAACGGTGAACTTAGCAAAATTTTGGGAAAAAACATTTTATACCTTCTGAACCAGGAATTTTGCACCTGCGGTCCAGATACTTCTTTTGTAGTACCGCATTTGCGGTCAATGAGTAGCTTCTGCGGCTTTCACTTAATGGTTCAAAACTGCATATGCGACCAAGTATCCACACTTGCGCTATCGCAAGTGCGATCAGACAACCGAATCTGCGACTCCTGCCCTTCTACTCCTTGAACGCTTAGGTGGTCGTTTCCTCGCATCTGCGGCATCGCACCTGCGGTCTCCAGTCCGTAGGTGCACAAAAACTATAACAACAACAACAATCTAAAATCACCTTGAGGCCCCCGCGAACTCAACCAAAAGCACCAACATATCCCAAAACTTTATTCGAGCTAATACAAATCTTCAAAACACCTCAAACAACAACGAGTCAACCAAAACACATCGGATTCAAGCCTAAGTTTCTAAAGTCTTCTAAATTACGCTTTTGATAAACAAAACCAAACCAAACAAAGTCCGAATGACCACAAATTTTACACACACTTCCCAAATAAATGAGTTGAACTATTACAAACTCTCAGAATTACATTCGGGCCCCATATATAAATCCCACCTATTAACCCGGAATCGTCAATAATCTAATTTTGCCAATTTAAGCCTAAATCTTGTATGGGCCTCCAAAACTCATTTTGATCATGCTTGTAAGTCCCAAATCACCTCCTAAAAGATAACCGAACCATCAGAACTCACACCCGAGCCCTCTAACACATATGTCAACATCTGATTGACTTTTCCAACTTAAGCTTCCTCAAAAGAGACTAAGTGTCTCAAAATTCAACGAATCCTTTCTGACCTAAACCAATCAACCCGATCACATATAAAATCGCTAGCAAAAAGCAATAAGAAAAAGAAATGGGGGAAACGGAGCGTTAACTCATGAGACGACTGGCGTGATCGTCACATTGCAAAAATAAGAACAGAGGAAGACTGTTCATATATGCTTTCTTGCACTATATGCATCTATAAAATGATGAAATTATTGAAAATTAGTTATTATTATATATGGAAACTTCCTTAAATAGACATACAAAGGAAAATTATTTGTAGCATCCATACAAGATCTAGTAGCTAAAAATAACAATATAAATGTAAATAATTATATATATTATTAATGTATGTACTTGCATATGTTCAGATAATACAATTTATTAGGTAGTATCCCGATGGTAGGTTATATTTAAGTATTTTAGTCACTTATTGCACTCTAATTGCACTTTACTTTTATTGAGCTTTAATTGGTAGTGTTTTACACTTATTGTGTGTTTTATGCCTTGTAGGAGAGAATATGAGCTATGTAGATAGTGTGAAATAAATTTGAACTATTTGGATCTTTGACGTCTGAGTAAAAGCCAAAGGGATTAAGCCTAGTTCGTGTTTGGGGGTTGAGGACCAAGTTTGAACATAAAAATCAAGGCTGAAGCCGTACTCTGAGAATTCTGCACCACTGCAGCACGTGGTGTGGTGCAGTGTGGTGCGCCGCAGCTACGCAGATCATGCTGCTTGAGAATTGTTAATCTTTCTTATAAGTGCCACTAGTGCATGGCATGGCGTGTCGACCCATATGACACACTTGTGTATTTTTTTTTCCAGAGTGATTTTTCTATTTCGGCTAGTAAATGTTGTTTCGTGTGGGCCCGACCATAATTGGTATAAATACATGAAAAATGTTATTTGGTCTTCTGGACCAACTTTAGAGCTAAGGAGGATAAGAAAGAGTTGGAAGAACAAAAGCACAAGGATTTTATTATTCCGTCCTCACTTAAGACCGAGCTTGGATTGAATTAATGCTTTCCTACATTTTAATTATATTTGTGATGAATTTCTCCATGTTTTGTTTATTTTAAGGTCTGATTAATTTGGTGTATTGATAATTTTTTGTAGATTATAACTCTATTTTATTATAATGACCCTAAATCTAGATGGTCGTGATGGCAACTAACTCAAACTCGTTAGGTAAGCCAATTAACATTATCCAATTCCAATGATATTTAATAAGATAATTGAGTAAATGAAATATATGAATCTTATACATTCCCCAATGACTGGTAATACTAATAATGAACATCAAAGATTAGAAATTACAAAGCTAGTATGAAATAAATACATCATCTATTCGAAATACACATAAATAGATTTTTATACATCTAAGGCTACCATGAAGTAGATGTAGCTACCTCCATAATGCAGGTACATCTTCAATTTCCAGCTCTCGTCGATCACAACATCATCAACATCCAACATCTGCACAGAATGTGCAGAAGTGTAGTATGAGTACAACCGACTGCATATACCCAATAAGTAACAAAAGTAACGTTAAGTTGAAAGTACCGATGAGATGGGACAAGGGTCAGAGTCCAACTTCAATAGTTAACAATACTTCGTAACAATATAATGAAAGTAATAAAAGAAGTAACTAAGATATGAAATGCTCGACTCGTTCAGATTTTGAGAAAATAGGCTAGTTTTTCAACCGTATCAGTTAAAACCAAATATTTTACCGAAATCACTAAAAAATATTAGCAAGTTTTAAAACTATGATTTTCCCCCAAAGTCTTTCAACACGTAAATGTTTCCTTTTGAAATGACATGAGAATAATATATCTTTATGCCTATGCGTCAATATATGCATGCCAACTATAATACCATGCAGTAATAAAACCATATGCATACTCTCGATGCATCAATGCACTAAGCCCTCCCAATCACTCAATCCTCATAGTCACTCAATCCTCAAAACCACTCAGTCCTTACAGTCACTCAGCACTCCCAATCACTCGGCACTCACACTGAGTAGGTACCTGGTCTTAGTAGGGGTGTTTGCAGACTCTGAAGGGGCTCATTCAGTCCAAACACTATAACAAGCAAATCATGGTATAAATCAGTAAAACATGATGCGTCATCCAGCCCACTCCTATCATAAACCAGTAAAACATGTTGCGGTGTACAGTCCGATCCCATAAAGATCCCCACCATTTGGACCTCAGCCTCACTCAATGATAAATCTATCTCTTCTTTCAGACGCTCAATTCCATAAAAAATAGTCCAAAATAATGATGTGATGTATCAATAAATGGTAACCGAGACTGAGATATGATATCCATATGATTAGGTATGTAATGCAATGAAATAATATAGCTCAATAGTGGAAACGACCTCACTATGTCCAACAGGATAAGCATGTAGCGTTGACATGATTTCTAACATGGATCACAACTCAATAGCTCTAGTACATAGAGATTTTATGGTTATGGATATGATCAGGTAACTACACAGTACCACAGGAATAATAGAGTTACAATTCCAACAGTGCACGCCTACACGTCCATCACCTATTATGTGTGTCACCTTAACACCAAATACATATCACCTAATATGGGATTTCATACCCTCAGCAACAAGTTTAGAAGTGTTGTTTACCTCGAACAAGCAAATTCCAATACCGAAAAAGCCAAGCGACGCTCCAAAAATGCCATGTTGCCCGTATCGACCTCTAAATGGATCAAAACTAGCCAAAATATACTTAAATACATCAAATAATGAAAAAGAAAATAAACCCAATCAATAAATATTGAATCTTTAATCAAAAGCTAGTAATTTGTTTTTCCATCAATACTATTGCTTTAGGTCATGGTGCCAATTCGTGTATCGGAAGTCCTGTGCTTTATCAAATGTCTATAATACGTCACAATCCATCTATTTTGCATACATAATCCATTACCTAGTTCAAAAGAAAAAAATAGCTTCACTATCGGGAGTCATATCCTTGAGTATACTAGCTAGGACGTCATCTTAGTATTTGCACAATCTCCTATCCTCATATTTACTAGCGTTTATGCAATCTACATAAGACTTAACCAGTAGCCAATAATGTTTGTAATTTTTCACATCGAATCTAATATGTGTACTCTCTAGTCTATGCATATCTTTGTCCACAAGTATGTTTATAAGAGCTATATGTGCCAAATTACACATGTTTTTTCTTCTCTTTTTTATAATGCATAAGTAATAATATTTATCTTTCCCTTAAAAAACTAAATAGAATAATTATATCTTCACTAGTTCCCTCCATCAGCATTGAAAAATATTTATCTCTCTTTTTGTTTTTAATATAATTCAAGCTCTTGTGCTATATATAGATCACGTAAGATTCTTCGTATAAAGAATGCGCTACTAGTGTGACCATCTCCGGATCTTGAGTGGCATAATTTGACTTGAGTGTCATTAACTTACTTGAAGTATAAGTTATGACACAACCATTTTGCATGAGAAAATATCCTAATCATACCATAGAAGCATCATAGAACATCGTGAATCCTCTAGAACCTGATTGTAAGGCTAATCCTAGTGTGGTTATCAACACATATTTAGTTTTTGAAAGCTTTGCTCTCATTACCGATTCCTTTATCCACCAGAACTTGCTCTTTCTTTGTATTAACTAGGTTAGTGGTGCTAGTATTTTGGAGAAATCCTGCATAAAATGCATGCATCCAAGAAGCTACACATCTCTATAAGAATAGTTGATCTTTTCCATTTCCAAATTATTTCAATCTTGCTAGAATTTACCATAATTACATCCCTACTTATAATATGCCATAAGACTTCAACCATTCTATCATGAATTCACGCTTCACGGGATTGGCAAAAAGCTAATCTTTTGAAGGCGTCTGCAACATATATTTGATTTGCCCTCAAGCTAATAAAAACCAACACTTCAATGAGGATTTACCAATTAACACACAAGTGGTATTGATATTATTTACATATCACATTCTCCAATTTAAGTAGAATACTTATGGATTTATTTGGTACTGACTACTAGGCTCAAGTATGTGTAACTTTTCTGAATGACTCCCTCATTTAAAAACAACTTCAAGAATGTACAAGGAAATTTCACTAACAATTA
Organism: Nicotiana benthamiana; assembly: GCA_034376525.1. Lineage (NCBI taxonomy): Eukaryota > Viridiplantae > Streptophyta > Magnoliopsida > Solanales > Solanaceae > Nicotiana > Nicotiana benthamiana. Next base: position 124,485,035 of record CM067328.1, read on the forward strand.
AGTGACAAAAATAAGCCTCAAGAAGTGACTCACAAGCACTAGTCTGTTACATATACTAAACTTACCTAATTTAACCAATCCTCCCAAATTCATGTGCCCTCATAAGAAAGAATGTCCCAGATGACGATATTTACAATACAACATGAGGGAATTTTTTTGCACAAACACTCACTCTCACAAAGGTAGGCTCGAAAGGCTAAAGAGGTTTTGAAAATAAAATAAAGAATGCCTATGATCATTCCTCCAACCAAACATACTATCGTTAGCATTGAAAAACCAACCGGGCAAGTTCTAGATAATAGAAGTAAACACGAGATTTGTACAAACACTACCACACATGGCACATGAATTAATCAAGATGGCTCAATAATTTTCTAATAACAACGTCTAGATCAATATTATTTAAACTAGTGGATAAAGAGTCACTAAAAGAGCCAAAAATTTGTCACAAAAATTATTCATCACCATGCAACTTACTTGTTTTACTTCAAAACCAAAATTCGGAGGGGTATTCTTGATCACATCCTACATATAGGAGACTAATTTTATTAGTGCTAAATAATCCACAAGTCTCCTCCTAGAAAAACAAGAATAATTCCATTAAGAATGTTGTCACAACATCTATCATAAGAAAAGGTCACCCGGTTGAATTAAAAAATATTCTTTAGGAAAGAACAATAGCATGAAGAAAACCCAAGCACATAGTAGTTAAGAAAAGAAAAATAAAAGAAAATAAAACTACTAAAAAATAATACTAAAATAAAAGCACTAATGCTAATAACAACAAGCTACTAAAGAAAACAAATAACAAAAGAAAAATAATAAAAAAAGAAATAGACCAATCACAGAAATCTCAGCTACAGCACCTGCTATACGAATTAACTCGGCAAGGGTGCCCAATATCCAAAACATCACAATAATAAGCCCGATAATGGCACACAGTATCCCAAACCTGACAAATTTTCCTTTGATGACGATTTGTGAGTTGGCAAAATCCGTATGCCTAAGGTTGGCATAGAATTTCCGAACCCAATCCTAAATAGATTTGCATGGAGTGGGGATAAAGCATGACCATCTGGTTGTATGGAGGAGGCATGGAAATCTAGGAGCTTCTCAGCCAATTTTTCTTCATTGATGCCCTTTTCAAGTATTATGTCTATTGACGATGTCATCGATAATAGGTGAAAATATAGGTGATTTAGCTATTGTTTATGCTCCCTCTTGATTATATTCCAATGTCATATAGCAATTAATTGATGAAGTATGAGCTCTATAAGTTAATTGTGTATATTTCAGGTTAAAAAGTTTATATTAGGCATGAAAACATGATTGGAACCATTTTGGATTAAAGACCATGTCAAGACTGAATATGGTTGAAAAAGAGGAAAAGATTTAAAGAAATGGACAACTGCGCTAGAACGTCCAGGAGCGCACCCGTGCTAAATGTATCATGTGCAAGTCAGTGAACTCATCTCACTAGCACGGCCAGATGCTCGCCCAGGTGTGCGATCGTGCTAGTCCAAATTCGGGAAACGTTATTCTATGGGCAAAAGTAGAACTCTAGAGGAAAATTCACTTATCCTATATAAAGTAAGGCTCGCCCAAGGTCAAACTATCAAGGTTTTCATATTCTAAAGCAAGAAACAGAGAGGCAAGAGGCAAAGAAGGATTTCGATCATCAAGGTCTTCTTTTCTTCAGGGAAGGGATTCGCAATTGGGATATATATATACCTAATTTCCTTGCTTGGTTGGATGACAGGAATTGTAATTGCATTCTTGTTAATCTTAATTCCATAGTTATATAGGCATTGAGTTAACTTGAATAAGTGAGTAAGAACTCGATAGATTCTTATGAGTAATAGAAAAACTGTCAATTAATAACTCATGTAAACCTATTAGTCATCTTAAGCCATGAAAACAACAAGATTGTTAACTAGCCCGTGACCCTGGAATATCACTCTCTATTGTTTGATACCCGGATTTGCTATTTGTTTGGTTACCTGTTTTAGCTAGATTAATTATCCATAGTTTAGTTAGTAAAAAATCAAATCTCTCTTTTGTGAACACTCTCATGTGTAGATAAAGAAATTGTGTGTGAAACAGTCATAACCTAATCGCAAGTCTTCATGGGAACGATACTCTACTCACTACTTTATTACTTGACGATCACGTGCACTTTCGTGGGTATTTTTGATCGCAACAAGTTTTTGGCGTTGTTGCCGGGGATTTAGAAATTAGCTACTTGACTGAATTGAGCTTTTATTATATATTTATTCGAATTTTAACTATCAGTTCACGTTGTCTGTTCTAATACATGATTTTCTATTGAATTCGAAAAAGTAGAGGCGCAAACAAACACCTTTATTTTCGTTCCCAAAATTGAACAAACACTTCATAGATTGAAGAGGGAGGTGGATGCGAGAATAAGAATTGAAAGAGAGTTGGAAATCGTATTTCAACCACAACCAAAGAGATGGCAAGTAACGAGGAACAAGCGGTGATTGAAGCCGCAAGGCACAGTCTGGCTAATATGACTCAGGCTATCATGAAACCGTACATTGCTGGGCACTTTGAGCTGAAACAATATATGGTTCACCTGATCCAATCCACAAGGATGTTTATGGGTTTGCCTCATGAAGACCCATAATGGCACATTTAGAATTTCTTGGAAAATAAAGGATACCTACAACTATCCGAATATTTCCAATGATTATATCAGGCTGACTATGTTCTCCTTTTCACTGATTGGGGAATCTAAGGAGTGGTTGAATAAAGAGCCATCAATCTCAATCCACACTTGGGATGATCTGGCAAGGAAATTCTCAATCAAGTTTTTCCCCACCAGAAAGTCAAAGGTGTTGAGGAGTCAAATTCTCGGGTTCAAACAACAAGCTGGCGAGCACTTCGTCAAGCATAGGAAAGATACAAAAAGATGCTTAGGGACTGTCCTCATCATTATCAGACAAACGAGGTGTTGGGTCACACGTTTGTGGATGGGTTAGATGACGCATTAAAGATGAATTTAGACTCAGCTTGTGGGGGTAATTGCATGGACCGACCCTATTGTGAAATCCAAACCTTGCTAAATAATTTCACTGCTAATGACAACAACAGGCTGGGTGAGGGTGATTCACAGAAGGAAGTTAAGAATAAATCAGCTGGTGTAGTTGAAATCAACGAGGTTTCAGCCATGAGAACTGAACTTGCAAAGCTTTCCAATCAGATGGCTCGAATGGCGATGAAACCACCAAAACCAATTCAACAATGTACACCAAATGGATATCTGCTACGAGTTATCTGGTGACAATCAGTGAGCGACATGTCCCCAAAAATCAAGAATCAATCTATTGTGTGGGGAAACATAATGGACGTCCACCAAATCAGCATGCACAATACGAGAATTCTTACAATTCGAATTGGAGAAATCATCAAAACTTCTCGTGCGGTGGAAATTAGTACAATTAGAATTAGAACACACCATAAGGGGATTTCAACCAGCCTCAAAAGCCACCCCAACAAATGGAATAAAGCACCAACGATTTAATAAAGAAGTTGTTGAGTGAAAATAAACAAATGAGGACTGACAATCAACACCTCAGGACTGACTTCAAAAATCTTGAGAGCCAGCTGGGGCAGTTGGCCACTAATCAAAACACTAGACCTGCAGGCACCATCCCCAGTGACATAGATAAGAATCCACAAGAGATTGCTTTTACACTTCGAAGTGGGAGAGATCTTGTGGAAGTGCCAAAGAAAAAGAGAGATAAGCCTATGCCTGAGGGAGAGTTTATCCCCAAAGTGGAAAAAGATCCAAATATGAGTGATACAATTCCAGAGTCAATAGAGGCTCCAAGACAACCACCACCTTTCCCCAGAGATTGCAAAAGAAAAATGATGATCGCATGTTCAGCAAATTCCTCTCTATGTTGAGCAAGGTTTGTTGGAACATATATGTATGTTCATATTCGTATGTTTTGATAATTGACAAACCGATTTAGATGGAAAATAATATATGCCAAATATATGTGAGTTATTATTGAATACACTTTTAATTTATATTTAACTAAAGTGTATTTATTTTGTAGATATGCAAAAGCATACAAGGAGGAAGGTATGCAATTTACAATACGCATAGATGAAGAATATGCGTCATTAATTGAGCGGACAAGAATTAGAGTCCAAGCATTATATGAGCGGACAAGAATTGGAGTCCAAACAAGTTCAAGACAAGATCAAGAGAAGATATGAAGCAATGAAAATAAATGAAGACCTTTTGTTGAGTCTTATTTATATTGTCTTTATTGTGATCTTGATCCGACTTTAAGTTTGAGTCTTGGCTTCTCTCATAAAATGATTTTACAATGAATATCATAAATCAATATTTTCAATATATGCATACAAATGATTTTATGCATATCATATATTGTTTTACAATATATGCATATCACAATTGGTATAACAATATGGTATTACAATATATGCATATCATAAATGATTTTAATTATATGCATATCATATTTAATTTTACAATATATGCATAAATATTTTATTGCATATCATAAATATTTTATAGCATTTAAAACATATTTGTTTTAAGTGTTATATAATAAATATTTTCAATACATTTAAATCAAAATGAGTTTAAATGTTTTTATTAATGCGAAATGGTCATTACAATTTTTTTTCATGTATAAGATATTTATAACACTTAAACAAAGCTTTGAAAAACATTTTACAACTTATTTTTAATAAGTTAATTGTTTTAAAAATATACCATTTCCACAAGGGCCAATATTCGAATATGGGATTTCTAATATTCGAATATTTATGTGACCGTTGCCAACATATTTGAATATGATAGTCGAATATGATGATAACCGTTGCCAGATATTCGAATATCTACTTTGATAGTCGAATATCCAACGGCTAGTTTTCAAACACATATTCGAATATGGGCTGAAATATTCGAATATGTGACAGATTTTCAGAATCTGTCTTTTTGCTTTAAGCAATGGTTGGGAGAGCTTTTTGCTTTAACACAACGCAATCTGCCATAACATTCATAAGCTTTCAAACTCTTTCCAATATCATTTATTTGATCATATTTTGAATATTTTGAAAGCCAAGTTCTTAATCTTATTGTTGTGTTCTTGAGCGTACTTTGTTTACTCATTATCCACTCTATCAAGAGAGTATTTTGTTTAAGTGAGTAGTAAGTGTTTGCATACACTTGTAGCAAGAAGAAAGGGTATATTTCTTCTTGAGACGTCTTGGGGTGAGGTATCCTCGAGCAGGTTTTCTTGAGGCTTATGTGACTTAGGTTCTCAAGTGTAAAGGTTTGTTAGGTACCCGGAAACTTAACAGAAGTCTTGAGGTGCGGTATCCTTGAGCAGTGTAACGGTTTGTTAAGCACCCGTAAGCTTAACGGAGATAGTTGAACCTTGAGCTGTTGCTCAAGAGACTAGACTTAGCCACAAGTTGTGGTGAACCAGTATACGTTTTTGGTTCACTCTCTCCTTACTCTTTAATTTCCGCATTATTGTTTTAAATTCCTGTGATCTCTTATAATACGCTATTTACCCCCCCCCCCCCTCTAGCGTTAAGCACGTATTCTAACAATTGTATCAGAGCCTAACTCTCTGAAAGACTTAACAGTTTGAGAGGATTTTTCTATTGCTTCCACTAGTAGTGCTTATGCAGGAATAGGTGAAGGATTTTGCACCTTTTTGCCTCCAACATTTGATGGAAGCAATTACACATATTGGAAAGAGCGGATGACAATCTTCATCCAATCAAACAACTTTCATCTATGGCAAATCATCAAATATGGTGAACAAATGACGACACAAGTTGGAAAAGCCATGGTAAGTGAATACAATACCAAGGCAATCAATATGTTATATAGTTCTTTGAATCAGGAGGACTGTCGGAAAATTTCCCACTACAAAACTGCCAAAGAAATGTGGGATAAGCTTGAGGACACTTATGAAAGAACACCTCAAGAAGCAGACTGCTCATGTGATGAACCGACTGCCCGATGCCTCATGGCCAACGAAGAAAAAGAGGTAAGTACTTCTGACTCTTATTCTTTTGAAGAATTGCAGGTAGCTTTTAAAGAATTATTTTATGAATTGAAAAAGTCTTCAAAAATCGCCAACGAGGCCACGGCCAAAACAAAGGTTTTGGAAGAAGAAAATCATTTTTTGAAAAATGACAATGTTGATTTTAGAAATAAGATTAAGGCGATGAATGAAGCTTCTTCAACTGATAAATGTTCTAATTGTTCTTCTTGTGATTCATTGAAAATAGAGAACTTAGAACTTAGGAATACACTAGAAAAACGTAGGGTAGACATTCCTAAAATAGTCGAAGAGACTAAGAAGAACAAGCCTAAAAACAAAATGCGTAAGAAGAATAAGAATCATGTTAGAAATCATGATGCTCCACCTAGAAATAATTCTAGGATTTTCAATGAGTCTAGAACTAACACTTTTAGACCACCTAGACACGACTCTAGGGTTTTTTCCAATGAGTCTAGAATTAATAATTTTAGACCACCTAGAAACAATTCTAGGAATCATACAAATGAGCCTAGAAATAATAATTTTAGGCAACCTAGAAATAATTCTAGGAATGAGACTAGACCACCTAGAAACGATACTAGGTTCTTTAATAAGTCTAGAATTAATAATTTTAGACCACCTAGAAACAATTCTAGGAATTGGACTAATAAGTCTAGAATTAACCACTCTAGACTGCTTAAAAATGATTCTAGGGTTTTTGTTGATAAGTCTAGAATGAACTATACTAGACCACCTAGAAATGACACTAGGAATTTCAACGCTTCTAGGAATGACTCTAGATCACCTAGAACATATTTGGCACAACCTAGGCATAGGCACAACCCGAACGTGGTATGTCACTACTTCAACCGGGTAGGACACATAGCACCCATATGTTTTGCGAAACATAGGGATTTATCTTCTAGCTATGTTTATCATTTGCCTAACCCCCAAGGACCCAAAATGGTTTGGGTACCAAAAACCTCTTCGTAGGTACTTTTGCAGGTGTGCTTGAAGGCTACAATATTGTAGTAGATGCACCAAGCACGACACCTTATTGCATCAAGGGGAATTTCGGTTAGTTATCATTTTTCGATAAAGAACCGAATTGTTGATTTAAATTGGCATTAATGCATTTGTTTTTTTTAAAAAAAAAATTGATTCTTGCTTTGATTAAAAACAATTTTTGATGTATTAATTGATATTTGGTGATATATCAACTATTTATTTGTTGATACATGTTTTGATAATTATTTTTGGTATCAATTATTTTTATTAATTCATGTCTTGATAATATATTTTATTGCAAATAGCAATTGGTATCAATTATGTTTGACAAAAATAGTAATTGATCCATGTTTTATTAAATATTAGTTATTTTGAATCTAATTGTTGATATGTGTTAACAATTAGTATCTCTTTGATCAAAATAACTGTTGAAATATTTGTGCAACAATTGACAACAGTTGGTATGTATTAACTGTTAGCTTGCTTCTGATAAAAACATTTCATTCTTGATTTAATAATTGTTATTTAAATAACTGTTGGTATATACTAGAAAAATAATTTTTTTGTATGTATTAATTGTTAGCATTCTTTTCAAAAGCTTTTCACTCACGTTTTTGATAAATGCTATTTTTGAAAAATAATTGATATATTCCTGAAATAGTTGATTCATGTTTTTAACAGTTGATATAAGTTTTTCTGTTAAAAATTATTTTTGATGAATATATCTCTTGGTTTGAAAAATAGTTTGTATATTTTTCAAAATTGAATCATGTTTTCAATAAACTATTTTTGTTGGATAGTTTTTTGCTTGATATATTTTAATAATATGTCTTACTAAAAATGACATTTTGTATCATTGTTAATAAAATAACATTTGATACATTTGTTATGTTTTCCAACAAATGGTTTTACCATTGTTTTATAACAATTGGTACTTTTTGAAAAATATCAAATTGATATGTTTTGTTTTTCAAACAATTAGTATATTTTGAAATATCTATTGATATGTTTTGTTGGCATGTCTTGATAAATTTCTAGCAATCTTCATATTGCATATTCCTCAATGTCCTTCCTATTTTATTTTGACATTCAGGAAATGTTGAAAGGAAGTAGCCTTAATCTACTCTTCTTGCTAAATGCCAAAAGAAGAAGTATTTAAGCGGTATGTTTCAAATAAGAAGGAATGTCTCTACATTCTAGTTTGCCTTATTTGAGGGGGAATTTTTCATTAAGGAAAAATAGATTGCTTGAATTTTATTGATGATATTTTCTGAATAATATCTCTTGTATTTCAAAAATAATTTTATATTGATGATATTATTTTTGAAAATAAATTTTATGTTGATATTATTATATTGGTGTTTCAAAATAAGTTGTATTTCAAAATAAATTTCATGTTGATTACTTTTATGTTATTAATATTATTTTGCATTCCAAAATTGTTTGTTGATGATAATATTTTTCTTGTAATTCAAAAATATTTTTTATCGATGATATTTGTTTTTGGAACCACTAATGTGTTTGTATGCAAGGAGTTTGTAAAACTCATTACTAGCAATTTGAGATGTCAATGATGGACGAGCTTAATTTCTTCTTGGAGCTGCAAGTTAAGCAAATGAAAGAGTGAACTTTCATTTGTCAAACTAAGTGTTGCAAGGAGTTGCTGAATTGATTTGAAATAAGCAACACCAAAGCAATGGCCACTTCAATGAATTTATATGACCATCTTGACAGAAATGTGAGAGGTAAGGAGGTTGAACACCAAGATATACCGAGGTATGATCGTTCCCTACTTTACTTCACTGCTAGTAGACTTGATATAATATTTAGCGTTTATTGATATGCTAGATATAAATCATGTCCAAAGGAGTCACATCTTAATGCGGTTAAATGAAGTACATTATTAGAAATTTTGAATGTGGGATTTTAGTATCCCAAAGATTCTTCATGCCAATTATTTGGCTATTCCGATTCTAATTTTGCTAGATGCAAATTAGACCGCAAGAGCACAATTGGCACTTGCCATTTGCTCGGTAACTCCTAGTTTCTTGTATTAGCAAGAAACATGTTAGTGTCGCTTTGTCCACAATCGAGGCCGAATATATTGCCACGAGGAGTTGTTGTACACAAATCCTTTGGATGAAACAACAACTTTTGGATTATGGTCTTAGTCTTGATCACGTCCCTCTTCGATGTGATAATACTAGTGCCATAATCTTGACGAAGAATCCAATTCTTCATTCAAGAACAAAGCATATTGAAATTAGGCTCCATTTTACAATAGATCACGTTCTTAAAGGTGATGTCCAAATTGAGTTTGTTGAAACTAAACTTCAATTAGCCGACATCTTCACAAAACCTTTAGATAAAGAGTCCTTCTTCCGTATTCGAAATGAACTCGAAATTCTTGACTCTACGTTGATCTAAATGCATACATTTTAGGTTGCATTTATTTTTGAACATTACTGACTTGAGCGTCGAAGACGCATATTTTCTTTATTGCAGGTATCGCCCTATGAGACAGGGGGGAACCAACAGGAAGTTTTCCTTTTAAATTCAAGTCAATATTTATTTTGGATTGTGAATTTTTGATTTAGAAATAGCATACTTGTTTTTGATAAAATTATTTTCATAAAATTATGATATATATATTTTTATCAAATATATGGTTTAGTCTTATGTTTTAAATATATTTCATAAGATAAACATTATTTTCCAATATTTTCTGTTGAAAACGATTTTTCAAAGTCGTCGAAGTTAATCGACTAACTAGAAGTTATTCAAATAACTTGATTATCCAGAAAATCAAGCTTTTTCTCCAGATATTCGAATAATCAGAAATTACTCGAGTATATCTGTTTCCAGATATTCAAATATTACATAAAATGTTCGAATATGGCTCCCAGAAATTCGACTATCACATAAGATATTCGAATATTCACGGTCAAAATTCAAAAATTATGACCATTTTATAGCCGTTCCAATCAATCCAAGAATCTGAATTTTCACATTCAATGCTATGTTTTCTTGAACTCTATAAATAGGAATAGTGTGTACTCTTTGTTTCACACCAAAATCCTTCATTTTCAAGAATTCTCTTCAAATTATATTCCAAATTTCTTTCTTCTTCCAATAGTTCTTCTAGCCTTCAATTTCAATGGCTCATAGAAGCTCTAAACGTTCTCGTGCCGGAAAGAACGTCCCTTCTTCTTCCAATACCCCTCCATCTATTTTTGGCTATGACGATTGATCGGTTCTTTAGTTCGAACATGAAAGCGAACTACAAAGATTTGTTCAAAAATTTGAGAATCGGGATATTCTTCCACCTCGATTCACAACACCAAGATATCTAGCGGATTCTACTCATTCCAATATACTTCTACAAAGTTCAATCATAAACTTTGTTTATTTGAAGTATGATTTCATTCATCCTCTTTTGATTCAAGCATTCTATTCGAATCTTAAGAAAGATCAAGATGGAGTTCTTTCTACCCGAGTTAATGAGATTTCTATTCTTCTTAGTGAAGAAAACATTCAAGCTATCACAAATCTTCCTCGTGATGGACAAGACATCAATCAATATACCGGTGTCGAAGGAGTACTATTTGATGAACAAGTCCTATTCGACCTTATTGGAATTGGACATTTTGATTTCACTCAAGCGCAAAGTAGAGCTCCCATTAGAGGAATTTTTCCGGAATTTCGCTTGATTCTTTATGTTATCACTCGGATTCTCAAACCGAGGAAAAGTAATCATACTACAATTGGCCGAGAAGACGCAAAAATTATGCATGCTATTATTTCCAAAGCACGCATAAATTGGTGTAAACTTGTCCTTACACATATTTTTGATTCAATAGGAAGTGACAAACCTCTTCCTTATGCATTACTTATAATGCATCTTCTCGAAGCGTCTCAAATCAACACCAATGTTGGTACCAAGAAAACTCGTACCAAATATTGGGAAATTCAAGAGACCTCTTTTCATGGCCATGACCAACAACATGATCAACAATATGATCAAATTCCAAATCCTCCTTCTCCAATTCAAGCTCGTCGTCCTCGTGCTCAATCGGATGTGTCTCAAACCATCTTGGATCAACTTGCTTAACATCAATCAATCGAATTGATAGAAATGTGTGTAGCACGGAAAGAAATGTGCGAAGACTTAGTGACGAAATCCACAGATATTTTGACCATGTCAATTATTCGTATTCTTACGTCTACTCCCAAGTACTTCTAGCGATGACGATGACTTTGACGACAATGAAAACTCTTGATTTGTATTTTCATTGTATTTTCATTATTTGATTTGTATTTTTCATTTAGTGAAATATTTTTACAATTACTCTTATTGTAATTTTCCTTCTTCATTAATGAAATTATCTTTTTGTTAATGTCAAAAGGGGGAAGATTAAGGGTATATGCATATTTATCTTGTTCATGCATTAGAAGATAAAGGGTATATTTATTTTCTATGCTTTGAGGAACATAAGGGTATATGCATACTTATTTGTTTATATGCATATTTTATTGAAAGGGGGAAGATACCTTCTATATGCATATTTATGCAATTTTATTTTAAATACTTATTGCATAAATTGAGTGGGAACTCAATAATAACTTGTCTTAAATTTGGCATATTTTTAAGAGTAATATGCATATTCCCATATAGGTTTGCCATTATCAAAAAGGGAAAATTGTTGGAACATATATGTATGTTCATATTCATATGTTTTGGTAATTGACAAACCGATTTAGATGGAAAATAATATATGCCAAATATATGTGAGTTATTATTGAATACACTTTTAATTTATATTTAACTAAAGTGTATTTATTTTGTAGATATGCAAAAGCATACAAGGAGGAAGGTATGCAATTTACAATACGCATAGATGAAGAATATGCGTCATTAATTGAGCGGACAAGAATTAGAGTCCAAGCATTATATGGGCGGACAAGAATTGGAGTCCAAACAAGTTCAAGACAAGATCAAGAGAAGATATGAAGCAATGAAAATAAATGAAGACCTTTTGTTGAGTCTTATTTATATTGTCTTTATTGTGATCTTGATCCGACTTTATTGAGTCTTGGCTTCTCTCATAAAATGATTTTACAATGCATATCATAAATCAATATTTTCAATATATGCATACATATGATTTTATGCATATCATATATTGTTTTACAATATATGCATATCACAATTGGTATAACAATATGGTATTACAATATATGCATATCATAAATGATTTTAATTATATGCATATCATATTTAATTTTACCATATATGCATAAATATTTTATTGCATATCATAAATATTTTATAGCATTTAAAACATATTTGTTTTAAGTGTTATATAATAAATATTTTCAATACATTTAAATCAAAATGAGTTTAAATGTTTTTATTAATGCGGAATGGTCATTACAATTGTTTTTCATGTTTAAGATATTTATAACACTTAAACAAAGCTTTTAAAAACATTTTACAACTTATTTTTAATAAGTTAATTGTTTTAAAAACATACCATTTCTGCAAGGGCCAATATTCGAATATGGGATTTCTAATATTCGAATATTTATGTGACCGTTGCCAACATATTCGAATATGATAGTCGAGTATGATGATAACCGTTGCCAGATATTCGAATATCTACTTTGATAGTCGAATATCCAACGGCTAGTTTTCAAACACATATTCGAATATGGGCTGAAATATTCGAATATGTGACAGATTTTCAGAATCTGTCTTTTTGCTTTAAGCAACGGTTGGGAGAGCTTTTGGGGCTATAAATACACCCCAAACTCTCTCATTTAACACAACACAATCTGCCATAACATTCATAAGCTTTCAAACTCTTTCCAATATCATTTATTTGATCATATTTATCATATTTTGAAAGCCAAGTTCTTAATCTTATTGTTGTGTTCTTGAGCGTACTTTGTTTACTCATTATCCACTCTATCAAGAGAGTATTTTGTTTAAGTGAGTAGTAAGTGTTTGCATACATTTGTAGTAAGAAGAAAGGGTATATTTCTTCTTGAGAAGTCTTGGGGTGAGGTATCCTCGAGCAGGTTTTCTTGAGGCTTATGTGACTTAGGTTCTTAAGTGTAAAGGTTTGTTAGGTACCCGGAAACTTAACAGAAGTCTTGAGGTGCGGTATCCTTGAGCAGTGTAACGGTTTGTTAAGCACCCGTAAGCTTAACGGAGATAGTTGAACCTTGAGCTGTTGCTGAAGAGACTGGACTTAGCCACAGGTTGTGGTGAACCAGTATACATTTTTGGTGCACTCTCTCCTTACTCTTTAATTTCCGCATTATTGTTTTAAATTCCTGTGATTTCTTATAATACGCTATTCACCCCCCCCCTCTAGCGTTAAGCACGTATTCTAACAAGGTTCAATTGAATATTCCATCTGTTGATGTGCTTCGTGAAATTCCAAAATATGATAAGTACATAAAGGACATAGTGGCTCATAACATGAGGCTGACTGAGTTTGAGGCAGTTGCACTTACTGAGGAGTGCACGTCCAGGGTCCAAAATAAACTTCCTGAAAATCAGATGTTGATTGTGCTCTTTGTGATTTAGGGTAAGCGTAAATTGGATGGCCCTGTCTTTGTTCAAACGATTGGGTCTGGGAGCTCCCGAGCCAACTACTGTGATGTTGCAGTGGGCTGATAGGTCAATAGCACACCCTGATAAGGTGATTGAATATGAGTTGCTGCAGATTGGAAAATTTATCTTCCCTACTAATTTCATTATCCTCGATTATGAGGCTGATGAGCTGGTCCCAATCATATTGGGGTGACCTCTCTTGGCTACTAGTGACTCAATTATCAAGGTGAGAGAGGGAATGATGATTTTGAGGGTAGAAGATGAGGAACCAGATTTTAATGTCTACAAAGCAATTCAGCTTATAATTATGTGGAGCTCTCCATGATATATGTTGTAGAATCTAATGAGAAAATTTATGACCCAAGTGTTTATTTAGATGATTATCTAGAGAAAATACTCATGAGGTTTGATAGTTTGGGGGTTGGCGAGATGATGCACATCCTTGATACATGCTATGCATACGTGTAGGGGACATACCTCGTTTAACACTTGGAAGGGCAATAGGGATATCCTCCAAAGCTGTCGCTTGAGGAAGCACCAATATTTTAGCTTAAATCGCTCCCATCTCACTTGCAATATGCATATTTGGGTGAATCTAACACCCTACCTGTTATTGTTTCTTCTGACTTGTCTAAATTGCAGAAGGAAAAGATGTTTAGAGTGCTGCATGAGCTCAAGGGCGCACTTGGGTGGACTATGCCTGACATCAAGGGCATTAGTACAGCCTTTTTTATGCACAAATTTCTCATGGAGGAGGGACATATGCCCAGTGTCGAGCAACAACGACGACTCAATCCAATCATGAAAGAGGTGGTAAGAAAAGATGTGATTAAGTGGCTTGATATAGGTATTGTATTTCCCATCTCCGACAGCAAATGGGTAAGTCCCATATAAAATGTCCCCAAGAAAGGGGGGATTACTATGGTAGTGAATGAAATTAATGATTTAATCCCAACAAGAACTGTCACCGGGTGGAGAATTCACATTTACTATAGAAAATTGAACAATGCCACCCGGAAGGACCACTTTTCCCTCCCCTTTATTGACCAAATGCTTGATATATTTTTTGCCTAGGATTACTACTGGTTCCTGGATTGTTACTCAAGGTATAATTAGATTTCTATAGCCTAAAGGACCAGGAAAAGACCACTTTCACATGTCTTTATGGCACTTATGCATTCAAGAGAATGCCATTTGGTCTATGTAATGCACCTGCGACTTTTCAAAGGTGTATGATGGCCGTCATTACTGATATGGTAGAGATGTTTGTGGAAGTATTCATGGATTACTTTTCTATTTTTCGATGTTCTTTTGATAACTGCTTAATGAACCTCGATAAAGTACTTGTTAGGAGTAAAGAGACTAACCTTGTGCTAAACTGGGAAAAGTGCCATTTCATGGTGCGTTGAGGCATAGTTTTGCAACCCAAGGTGTCCAAAGACGGTTTGCAGGTGGACAAGGTAAAGGTGGAAGTGACTGAAAAGATGCCTCCACCAATATGTTTCAAAGGCATCCGTAGTTTCTTGGGCCATGCAGGTTTTTATTGTGTTTTGATTAATGACTTCTCAAAAATTTCCTCTTCCTTGTGTAGATTGCTTGAGAAGGATGTGGTTTTCAAATTCTATGATGCCTGTCTGAAGACATTTGAGGAGCCAAAAGGAAGCCTTGTGACTGCACCTATCATAATTTCTCCAGACTAAAAGAATCCCTTTGAGTTGATGTGCGATGCAAGAGACATGGCTATTGGGGTTGTTTTCGGGCAGAGAAAAGACATGATGTTCCACTCCATATACTATTCAACCAAAACTGTGAATCTAGCTCAGATGAACTACACCGTCACTGAAAAAGAAATTCTTGTAGTACCATAGGCGTTTGACAAGTTCATGTCATATCATGTGGGGACCAAAGTCATCATCTACACGGATTACTTAGCCATCAGGTACTTGCTTGAGGAAAAGGATGTAAAGCTGAGATTTATTCGGTAGGTCCTACTATTGCAAGAGTTTTATGTAGAGATCTGAGACCATAAAGGAACACAACATCAAGTGGCCGATAACTTGTCCTGATTAGAAAATTGGAACCATGTGACTGAAGGGGTGCAATCAAAGAAACATTCCCTGATGAGCAGTTGTTAGCAATCACTTAAAGCACACTCCCATGGAATGCTGATTATGTGAACTTCATTGCAAGTGGGGTTACAGCACTAGAATTCACACTAGACAATAGAAGGAGGTTCTTGCATGATGTGAGACTATACACGTGGGATGAGCCATTCTTATACAGGCTATGTGCAGATCAGTTGGTTAGGAGATGTGTTCCTGAGGAGGAGATGAGCGCCATACTTCATAGTTGTCACGCCTCACCATATGGAGGTCATCACGGTGGAGACCGGACCGCTCAAAAAGTGCTAAGATCGGGTTTTTACTAGCCCAATCTTTATAAGGATGCACACGCCTTTGTTAAAATATGTGACAAGTGCCAAAGAATCGGGACGATCATTAAGAAGTATGAGATGCCGCTGCAAAACATTCTAGTAGTGTAGCTTTTTGATGTTTTGGGAATTGACTTCATGGGACCATTTATACACTGTAACGGTCATAGTTACATCTTGGTGGCAGTAGGCTATGTGTCTAAGTGGGTGGAAACCATTGCTCTTCCTACTAATGATGAAAAGGTGGTGGTGAGCTTACTCAAGAAGCACATCCTCACCCGTTTTGGAACTCCCAGAATGTTGATTAGTGATGTAGGTACGCAATTCTGTAATAAACTATTGAACAACGTCCTTTCAAAATACCAGGTCAAGAATAAGGTCTCCACTGCCTATCATCTACAAACGAGTGGTCAAGTGGAAGTTTCAAACATAAAGGTCAAGAAAATTCTAGAAAACACAGTGAGTGCAAATAGAAAGGATTGGGCCGGAAGTTGGATGATGCATTATGGGCGTATAGAACTGCATACAAGACTCCCGTAGGTGCCTCTCCGTATAGATTAGTGTATGGGAAGGCATGTCAATTACCCATCAAACTTGAGCATAGGGACTATTGGGCAATACAGAAGATGAATATGGAAGGAGACTTAGCTGGAGAGAAGAGGTTGCTGCAACTAGATGAGCTCGAGGAGTTTCGATTAAACGCATATGAGAATGCCAAATTGTATATATAAAATACTATGAGGTGGTATGACAAGCACATTAAAATTCGAGAGTTCAAGCTAGGGTTAGAGGTTCTCTTATTCAATTCGAGGTTCAAGCGTTTTCCCAAAAAGCTTCAATCTCGTTGGTCAGGTCCTTTGGTTGTGGTAAGCGAGAAGCCACATGGAGATGTGGAACTGTGGGATATGAGTTCAAATGTTACCTTCTTAGTGAATTGTCAAAGGATGAAACATTACTGCGGTGGTGAATTTGCATGTCACCAGACCTCGGTGGACTTGAAGGATGCTTGAGAACATGTTGGTTGTGTCGTGATGATAAATTAGGCGCTGGATGGGAGGCAACCCATCAAATTGTTGTAAAAGTCGTGCCACAATGTTAAATAAGGCGTTTGGTGTGAGAAAACCTAATGATAGTCGTAGTGTTAATTTTGTGTTTTAGGAGAAGCTAATCATTGAAGGTGGTAGAGGGCGGATGCTAAGGCCATTGAGCAAGGTAAGAACAGGTGAAAATAGAAAAAAACTATTGCCCAGGTAGCGCGCCCGTGCACCTGGACGCACACCTGGGCGTGCTAAAAGTGAAAACTCTCTGTAGTGGCCATGCTAAAATAAGCGGGAGCGTGCTTCAAGACGTGCGACTAGCGCGCCCGCGTAGCAGGGGTGATATCATTTGTGGAAGTGAAGTGAGTTGAAGAATTTGGACTTAAAAGTAATTACGTGATGTGTTAAAGTGCTTATGATGGTTAGTCACTATTCCTAAATATATCATACCCGTCCCTTAGCCCACATTACATCCATGAAAAAGTCCTAATTGATTTTTGACCGATTGAACCTACATTAGTGAAGATTTACATTAAGGGCAAGCTTATGGTACCAATGACATTGCATGCGACTTCTGTTGTGAGGGTGAGTGATTTCTTTGATATAAGTGAGTACATAAATCGAATGTGTAGCTTATTGTAACGTTTCGTTGGTGTGATTGTCAAGGCATATGATTCGTTTTGGAAAAGCAAGTCTTAACTTATGTGACTCTTGTGTAGAGTGTTTGAGGAAATGTTAATACTACTTGGAACTTTAGAGTCAAGCTTTGAGGCTGGGATTTTCACTAGAGGGCATAATGTATGTACAATGTTCTAGGTTTAATGTATTAGGGGAAATGATTGAGTGAAGGAACCTCTAGAGAGTATAGTTTGATTGCTCGAGGACTAGCAATGAATTATCTGTGGGGTGTTGATAATAGGCAAAATCAAGGTGATTTAGCTATTGTTTATGCTCCCGCTCGATTATATTCCAATATCATTGTGTGATTAATTGAAGAAGTATGAGCTCTAACAGTGAATTGTACATATTTCAGGTTAAGGAGCTTATATTATGCAAGAAAACGTGATTGAAACCTTTTTGGAGCATTAAAGACCCGTCGGGACTGAATATGGTTGAAAAGAAGGAAATCAATCAAAGAAATGGACAACTGGGCTAGCGCGTCCAGGTGCGCGCCCGCGCTAAAAGTAGCGCGTCCAAGTCAGAGAATTCAGCACACTAGCGCGACCAGATGCGAAACCGTGCTAGTCCAAAGTTCGGGAACATTATTTTAAGGGAAAAGTGGAACTCTGGAGGAAAAATCACTTAACCAATATATAGTCAAGCTTGCTCAAGGTCAAATTATCAAGGTTTTCATAGGCTAAAGCAAGAAATAGACAGGCTAGAGGCAAGGAGGGATTTGTATCACCAAGTTCTTCTTTTCTTCTTTTTGTTTTTGTTAATTGTGATGAAGTTGAACCTAATTGTGATGAACAATAGTATGATTGTCTTAAACCTTTGTTCTAGGTTCATGGGTAAAACATGAATGTCTTTGTTTGAGATCAAATTTGACTAAGTTGTTTATCATCTTGGGTTGTTTATTTAATTCTGCACTTAATTATTTTGCTGAGTAGGTAACAGTGGAATGCTATCTATGAATCTGGAAATGAACTCGAAAGTGGGAACTTTATGTTGCATATAGAATTAAATATAGCAAGTTCTTGAACTCGGGCCTCGGGGAAAGGATTTGCAATTGGGATAGACATATACCAAATTGCCTTGCTTGGTTGGAATACATAAATTGTAATTGAGTTATTATTAATTCTAATTCCATAGACATATAGGCATATAGTTAACTTGAATAGGCGAGTAAGAACTCGACAAATTATTATGAGTAATATTAACCCTCTCAATTAATAACTCAGGTAAACCAATTAGTCGTATTAATCCAAGAACGCAACAAGATTGTTAACTAGCCCGTTACCCTGGAATGCAACTCTCTATTGTTTGTTACCCAGATTTGCTATTTGTTTGCTTACCTGTATTAGCTAGATTAATTCTCCATAATTAGTTAGTCAAAAATCAAATCTCTCTTTTGAACACTCTCTTGGGTAGATAAGAAATTGGGTTTGAATCAGTCAAAAGCTCATCACAAGTGTTCGTGGGAATGATACTCTACTCACTACTTTATTACTTGACGCATGTGCACTTGCGTGGGTGTTTTTTGTCGCATAAGTCATGCAAATGCCGACGCTCAGTTGTAGCTGACATGAAATGTGATTCATCACATGGTTCGTTAACTTCTTCTTCAATTTCATGTTGTTGTCCGCTAATGTTTGGGTCCATTTTAACTCGAAACACTTACATAAAATAAAAACAAAGTTAGTCGGTTAATTGAACCATGTTAAGCAATTAAATACACTACAATTGAGCCAAAAAACATAGGTTGAACGGGCTTGGTAAGTCAGTGTTGCAAAGCTACTGGAATTCGCTGTTCTTCCAAGTTTTTGTACATGAAGAACTATTACCGAAGAAGCGGTTCTGCTTTTGCCAAAATTCGACTACATCTGTAGTTTTTCTCTTTTTTCCAAAAAATTCACCTATGGAAAATTCATCGCAGGTGCAATAATGCAGCTGCGGAAAATTCGACTGCGTCTGCGGATTTCGTCAAGTTCTTCAATTGCTCTGATGTTTATAATTTTTGATTCTCAAACCCAATTTTTTCACCTAATTATAATCAAGACTTCTAAATTAGTGCAGTACATGATATTACGACTCTATTGGGCATGATTTGTTGTACTTAGCAAGAAATTTTCTTTAGAGCATTGTGTCGAACATCTTGCAAGCAATTTAAAAGACCCCTTCATCAATGAAATTGGGTACACAGATTTCCCACAAATTTATATTAATACTAACAACACACAATCATGAAGTCTCTCAACTAATTTTCCTCATATCCAAAAACTAACAACAATTAAATTGAAACTAAAAACATCAAACAAAATAAAAAAGAAAATATGTGGGGCTGCTGGCAAAGGAGAAGAAGGGAGAAAGAGAGAAAAGAGACGAGGATTTGATGAAACTCAACGGGCAGTCGCTAACCGATGCGCCTTCCCTTCTTCTTACACCACTTCTTTGTGAATGCTCCGCTTTGCTCTTTGTCGCGCTACTTCCGCTAGCAACGCGAGTCTCGTGAGAGTGTAGTAGAAATCAAGAATGATGGTGTTTTTGGAGATTTGTTAGAGCTTGGGGGAGTTAGGGCTGGGAAATAGATGCAGAGGATACCTGGGCGTTTCTAGGAGTACGAGATATTTAATTTTTTCCAGACTTGTACGACTTCCACTTATGCAGTGTATTTCTGCTTACGCGGAGCCTCATATACAACGAAAGAATCATTTTTGCCGAAAAAGCCGCATCTGCATTATCAAAAGTGCTTCTACATGAACGCATCTGTGATCAAAATTCTACAAATGCGGTTACACCAGAAGATTGATGCGTAGTTTCTGCATCTTCAATTTTTGTGCACTTCCAACATCCCGAACACCTTAATTGAAATCTGAAAAATCTAAAACTTTGCAGATTAGTCACAAATAATATTCTAAGCTGTTCTAAAAAATAAAACTTATAAAATGACTAAAAGTTTTTAAAAATATAACTTGCCTCCCACCAAGCACCACGTCGTGGCACGACGCAAACAACTTTACCACTTTTCTCTCGGATGATTGGAACTTGGTACCTACATTGGAATCAAGGTTGTGACCATGAGCAAGGGAGAGTGGTAAGTTGGTGATCAAGACCAGCCTTAAATTCTTCATTTTGCACTTCTTGGCTTTCATGTGAGGGATGTCATTTTGCCTTCTTGTTCCCTCATATTGTAAGATGTATGGTTGTTGTCTTTGCTTCTCGTAATCCCTTATTGAGCTGTGTAGTTCAATTCACATATAACCATACAATTCCAATGTTGAAAAAAGCATGGAGTGTGACTTTAAACCTTCAACTTGCAATTGTTGATTTTGACATCCTCTTTTTCCCCCGGACTAGAGTCAATCTCAACCAAATTTTCATTTACACCGGTTAACTCTAATTCCATGTTTTTCTTAGCATCACTAGTACTCATGGAGTCTTTTGGCGGATGTTCAATTCTTGAATCCTCAAAGTAAAGCTCACTTTCTTCCTCGGAATTGCACTCTTATTGGATTCCTTCCACACTCTCAAGTTGGTGGGCATAGTGAGCCTCAACCAACATTTGCATTTAATCATCCAATGTGCGGATGTGTTCATCATTGAAATTCAAGACTTGTTTCAAGTCTTTGAGTGCAAAGTTGTGCTTCTCCTCGCTTTCAAGAATTCCAACATGACCATCATTTTCTGATTCTGAGCATTTGAGACTTCTTCTTGATTTTGATCAAGTTCCAAGGAGGAATTTTCAACATCAATCTCCAGGAAGGTTCTGGGCTATCATTCACTTCCGATGCTTTTTGAACACTTAAGGCTTCGATCATTTCATACATTTGTGAGTGCAACCTTTCAAGTGCCAAGTCATTTTGGAGACTATTCTCCAAATGTTCCTCTAAGGCACTTTGTTTGTTTTTTTTCCACCTTCAAGTAGACACTCTGACATGACCTTGAACTCACTATTTCGACCATGCTCAACTTCTTCCACTTCCATTGACCTATAATTTTCATCACAAAGAGTACAATCATCATAGAGGGGGCTTGGGGAAGGGAAGAACAAATAATCACAATCATCACAATGACATTTTTGGCGACCACACTTATCATAAATACTCCACTCATGGGTTTGAGATTGTGCGCACAATCCACCCTCGGGAGAATTTAAATAATTTTTCCACGAGTGTGGTCCTCCAGAATAAGGACAAGGATCATCATAGTATGAACAACCACCATCCGACCAATTTTCATTATATGGTGTCATTTTTCAGAAATAAGAAATTAAACAAGAAAAATAATAGACCAAGGTAAAAAAATAATTACACAAATATTCAAAAGTTTGGACCAAAGAACTTATGGTTACTTCTCAAACAACCTTAATTACGCCAAATTGTTCCTTGTCAGAATTTTGAATTTTTGTTATCGCTTATCGTGCAATGCCAAACACTAAGAATTTTTGTTTGAAAAGTAATTTATACGTAAATGCAGAAATAGACACTAACCTAGAAAGCAAGTAAAATGATAAACGGCTACAAGAATTAATGCATCAGGAATTACACTCAAGTAACGATCCAATGTATTTCACGATTTTACAAATATGAGCGAGTTTATGCTAATTAGCCACGAATAATAATTATATTTTTTAGAATACTAACAAGACTTCCTAATTGAATTATCCCTAAAACAATTAAGAGACTAAGCACACCCGGAATGGCTACAAGTAGTTCAATCATATCCCTAGGTAGAAAATATAAATTGAGGGTTAAAGCCTCAAGTTCTTGTTAATTAATATTTCCCAACCCCGAATTATATTCTTCAATTTTAATTTGGAGTTAATGGGCGAGTCCTAGGGTTAGCTAATCCCTTTGGAAACATAAAAAACAAGAATAATTAAAGAAACAATAACTCACTTCATAAAAGCATAAAAATCATTCAATACATAAGCACAACAAGGTATTAAATCCACACTTTAAACATGAATATTTCCATAAATAAGATTCAAGTATTGAATAAAATAATTCACACTTGCATATACAATACCAAGCAAGGAAATGAAGAAAGAAACATAAATGGGTATGAAAATCATAACCACAATCTTCAATCTTCAAAACCGAAGTGTGTGTGCAAAGCCCTAACTTCAAAATTTTTTCTTCTCTAGCCCAAGGAACTAAAAATAAGCCAAAGATCTCCCAAAGATACACTTGGACGAGCAGAAAAATGGTTTGGTGTCGAGAGAATGTGAAATGACTAATTTTCCCAGATCTGATGCCCGACTTTAACACCTGCAGAAAAATCACCGTAGGTGCATCTCCGCAAATGTGGACTTCCAATCAAAGAAGCAAAAATCCAAATGAATGCTGCCACCACTGATGCGGTTCACCAGGCACAGAGTTTCCATCACAGATGCGAAAATCCAACCACAGATTGTCGACACCCCCTTTTCCCTTAAAAGAAAGCGAAATTGGGTGTTACGATATTATGGGCAAAACAACTGTATTTCCCGTCTTTGAATTGGGTCATGGAATTGGAAGAGTCGACACCTAATATAGTGCATTAGGACAATTAAAGGAGAGTATTTTGAAAAGAAAACTAGAGTTCGGTTAAGAGCTTGAGATTATCTCGAGGGAAGGTGTTACACATCCCTCAAGATCCACTAGTGTGGTGCCCGACTGTGTTAATCATTACTTTATGAAAGATGAAGCAATTAAAACAGGTAAGGTTCATGGATATAACATTCATGCAACTTGATAAACTTTAAAGAAGAATGAAGGACGTAAATTTAAAATTAAAGAGAGAATTGATTTTAAAAAGCATTACCAAGGCTTGGGTGCGGCAAAGTTCCCTAAGGGTTCGTTTGAAGCATTGGCCAATACCAAGCACCCAAAAGGTCACAATTAGAAAAGTGCATGAATGGAAGTGTCAGCCTTGTGCATCAGAATTCCATGGGTGCTCAAGGCTCCCAAGGAAGCGCTTGCACTAAGGGGTAGACCCCAAAGCTCCAAGAATGAGATTATGAGTGAATTGAGATAGTTGAAAATAGTTGAGGGACAGTTTAATAAAACAATTGAGAAAACTGAGAGAGTTTGAGAAAATAGTTGAAAGAATTAAGAGAGTTTGAGAAAATATTCGAAAGAATTGAAGAAGTTCTTTTGAAATTATTTTAGAATAACCATTTTTAGAAAAGCAGGACATCACACAAACAGGGGGCAAAGGGAAAAGGGACAAATAATCAAATTAAACTACTTACACAGGCAACATATTGGAGGAAAAATAATCAGACATGATTGCAGGATAAGGGTTCAGTTTCTTACTGCACCAAACCCCAATATAATTAACCTCAAAGGAAAGATTTTAGGGCTATTTAAGTAGCCAAACAAGCTTGAATGCACGCCAGTAGTGCACATGGAAGAGGAAAAGCGTACAAGGAAATGGGGTAGGGGAAAACATTCTAAGTTAAACTAGGTGTACTGGTAAGTAACATGCTAGTGACAAAGAAATCAACAAAACCATAGGTAAAAGCACACAAGAAATAATATGAATTGGAAAACTAATAGGAATATGTTGTTTTGGAGGATATATATCAAATAGGTGACATACCAGTTGCAGGTAATAGGATATAATAGCAATGAAATGATGCATAAAGGGAGAGCAAAGTGTGCAGAGAATGAGAGTCGCAATGTGTGTAACAACAGTAGAAGCAATATAGCAGCATCAGTGTGGGAATAGCAGCAATATGAGAATTGTAGCAGTAGCAAACCCAATGTAGACAAACAATAGAGACCAGTAATGTAGAAGTAATAAACCCAGGTTACTCCATCTTGGCTTTTAGCCGATCGAGTGTTCAAACAAGATAATGCGAGAGTTTAGTAATAGGGGAGAAAGAGAAAATTCATACAGCTGAGGTTGTGAGAGCAGTGTGTGTTGGTTGTGTTCAAAGACAAAAGATAGGAGTATTTAGCACTGAAAACGGGTAAACATATAAGGTATCAACCCATATATAAGGAACTGAGCATCATTCATAGTCAAATAAGTATAGGGACTACCCTTTAATTAAGGAATCATAGTCAAATGGTAATAAGCATTCATTTTAAAAGGAAAGGAATCACTAAATATGGCATGGTCACATAAGGAAAAAAAATAGTATATAGTATACAATGAAGACTAGGTGCATGATACTTAACCAGAGAAACATATCAAGCAAATAAATCAACATATTTGTGTACACATATAAGGAAAAATACCGCTCCAATTCTGGAAAATAATTTTCGAATTAATGAACGAGATTGAAAACCTAGGAGTTCAATTATTAATTGATGGATGTATCTTACTGATTGAGGAAGAAAATTTGAAATCCCGACCAAACTGTAAGGTGAATACACTAAAATCACAATTTTAAAGCCAATAATTACAGCGTTAAAGAGAGCTTTTAAGAATAAGTATAAAATCTCCATATAAACATCAATAACCTTAAGAGAAGAACACATTACACAAGCAACAAGAGTCAAAGTAAAGAGCACGAAACTCAAAGAAGAACCCAGAATAACATGCAAATAGGAAAATACAGATACAAACATGTAGGGTTAGGGTTCTTATCAACTTTTAACAAAATATTTAGAAGTAGTACTGAGAGTCACAGATTAGTACTCAAAATCAGAAAAGTAAAGTGTTTTCAAATGGGGTAATAAACACTAGCAGTAGAAATTACAGTATGAAACACAAGTTAATAAGGAAAACAAACTAACAAGTGAAATAAACAAACACAAACGAATATATGTCACTCAGAAAGAGTAGAAGAAACGATTTTGAAGAAGGGGTAGACACCCTAATTTGAAATAGTGGTAATCATCCAAATAATTTGAAATAACCGGAAACGCTAAGTGAAATAGGTTAGAAACCCAAAAATAACTAAGGTGTTGCTTTGAAAGAGCAGAGATTAAAGAGGAAAAATTAGGGTTTTCAAACAAATTAGGGAAAACAAAGAACCTGGCTGTGAAACTCGTATACAATGCCATAGAAGGCCTTATCGTACAAAGATCATCGGAGAAAAGCCGGAAAACAGATCCAAGTTAAGCTTCAGTGACCGTCTTTCATGGCGGAAGCTGTTAGGCTTCAAGCTTGATAGAGGAAACAACGATACAAGGACTTCATGGCTGATAGAAGTCGAGAGAATGGAGGGAGGAGTGAGCTGGAGAGGC
Organism: Nicotiana benthamiana; assembly: GCA_034376525.1. Classification (NCBI taxonomy): domain Eukaryota; kingdom Viridiplantae; phylum Streptophyta; class Magnoliopsida; order Solanales; family Solanaceae; genus Nicotiana; species Nicotiana benthamiana. The sequence goes on from CM067328.1 coordinate 124,511,038, forward strand.
GATGATCTTCATTGGAGAAGAAGGAAGGAACCAGAAGGTTCTAGAGAGACCAAGGGTTAGAGAGCATTTAGGAGTGAAAGGGAGACTGATATGTGAAAAATGGGGGGGGGGGGTGGGGTCGTTTGATATTAATTATGGTAATGAGATCTGGGCCGTTGATCTTATTTGATCAACGGCTCAGATTATATTAGAGGCGGGTGGGGTATATTAATGGGCGTGGGTTATTGAATTGGGTTAGAAAATTGGGCTGAAATAAGATTTTGTTTTTTTCTATATTTTAAATAAATCTTGGCTATAGTTTAAATAACCAATGTTTCCCAAATAATTTTATAAAATAGCTTAAATTGTTTAAAAAGCAAAATTAAAACATGGAACTAATTAATAACATATAAATATTAATATAAAAAATGATATAAATGATTTTATCACTATGAAACACAGCTAATTACGAAATTGCCTATAATTGCAATTTTGTGCAATTAGCCTTAAAAATCCAAAATAAATTTCTAAAAAGTGTGCAAAAATTTCATAAATTATATTTTGTTTTAAAAATGGTAGTGAAGCACATTATTCACTACAAAAAATAATTTGGAAAATAATTTTGGCCTTCGTATTGTCGAAATAAGCAGTAAATTGATTTTTAAGAAATCTCAAAAAATACATATGGTATTTTGAAAGTGTTTTGAGTGAAAATATATATAGAAAAAAATTTGGGTATCAACAGCTGCCCTTCTTTCCCCGAGGAGGATGAAAGAGTTGTCGGGTAAAGATAAAACGGTCAATTTTGACCGGAATTGGCGATTGTAAAAGTATTTCGACCGCGCTCTGGCATCTGAGCTGCCTACATATCCCTGGTTTTACAGGAATCAGGCCGTATGTAGTTCAGGAGCCATTGGCGGAATATGCCAATGAAAATTTTAGAAAAGGCGGATGCAACGGGGTTTGAAATTTGTCAAGGGTTCGGTGATCGGACGGTTACGAAAAGCTGGAGCGGGATCGCTCCCATTGAGACGACCATGCTGGCTAGTGTACCTGCAAATGAACGGATGATTGAGATGGCGTCCTCATACTATGACGTCCTGGGCCATGAAGAGCATAAAAGTAAAGATTCATAGGCTATTAAACGCTGTTCTCAAACTATGTATAAGGTGCCTCGGAACTATGACGCTTTTGAATAAAATGACGATATTTCAGCCCATAAGAAGGTGGCAGTAATTTAGCCGGATGAATGCAAGGGTGGCGATGTTTCAGCTAATGCGAGAATATAAAATGCAAGGTGGCGACAACTCTCGAAATGCGGAGCCCCTTGCTGACACTTTCCTAAGGCTCGATAGATTTTAGCGATGATCATAGGCACTATGCTGAAAGAATGCCCGTCGATACCCTCTATTAAGGTCTTGGTCACCATGGTTAGTCTGGTGTGGATTCTAGCCTTCTTCATGAGAAAGATTATCGTTCCCAAGAAGAAAAACATGAACACAAAGACCCTTCTATGTATATGTCCTAAAGTAGTGACAGAAAACTCATCCATATAGGTATGATAAGACTTGCTATGGCCAAACGTTTCATACAGGAAGTAAAATGGTATGTAGGAATCTTTTAGACAAGTCAAATCAGGATTCTTCTTGAGTCATTTTAAGGAAGCCTATACGTTTGCGATTTTCCAGTATAAGCAAACCTAGATCCTCCCAAGGGATACCATTTGGACCCCCTATATATTCTAGTAAACGGGTCATTTCCAAATCTCTGAAGCGGAACACTGATAGGTCACCATCCAAAAACAAAGTGGCAGCCTCTATGATCTTGTTATTAGGGTGGATTTCCAGAAGGTAGGGCAAGTTTCCTAAGTACTTGCGGACGAGGGTTTGATCGCTGGCATGAATATCTTCCCACCAGCTTCGTAACCTCAGGTGGATGTTGGATACCATACCGAATATCGGGACTTCATGCCTCATTTTCTGCAAAACAAAGTGTTAGTCCCTTAACCCCACCAGACTCTACTATTTAAATCTATAATTAGCAAAACTCATTTAGTTCTCTAAATAAATGCACATAACGTGAAGGTATCTGTTTGGGATTCGGGGGAACCCGATGGACTTTGGTTTAGGCTATCTTAATGAATCATTATGTGGAAAACATAACTGACTCGACTAGGGCTGACCATGATGCATGAACAATTTAAGGGAATAAGGTTTCTACTTTTAAAGTGCTGCACAAGGTACTCTTGAGCGGACAACTCAACAGGAAAAGGCGCGGAACTACCGACTACACCATTGATCGACTAGTTTTACCGCAAATGTGCCTTTGCCACATTTAGGGGTTATAATATTGGATGGGCTTAACCACTCATTATAAGCGTTACTATAGGCTTTGTTTTGGCACAAGTGGAATATGATGTTGAAGAATGCAGTTACAATAATAAATCAACTTGCATGTACTTTCACGTTCATAAAGATACAATAAATACTCGGCAATTACAACAGAATTGAAATAATAAGGCAATATAAGGAGATATTAAGAGGAAATAAAAACACGAAGACGTAAGTTAGTAGTTTTGATGAAATAATTAAGGATTGAAAGTAAATGCAATTAAGGAAGCAATAAAGTCATAAAGCACGTAATGGTAAAAGCCTTAAAGAGCGGCGAAATTGGGTTTATGACATTATTGACAAAACAACTCTTTTCTCTTTTGAGGAAGCGGGTTAGATGAGTTCAAAAAGTTGCCACCCAATTATTATAGTGCATTAGGACACTGAAAGAAGAGAAGAAAGGATTTTTGAAAGAAAACTAGAGTTCGGGTAAGGGCTTGAGATTATCTCGAGGGGAAGGTATTAGACTCCCCTCAAGATCCAAAACTGTGGTTCCCGACCATTCTTAGTTGTGACTTTAAAAAAGTGGGAATAAACAAGCAAAATGTTGCACTTAGAAAGCACAAACAAATTGCGAACTTTGTAAGAAAGAAAACACAAGTGATTTTGATAAAGAGGAATTTTGGTTGAACACATTAATCTAAAATGAAACATTAATAAAGAAGGAGCAAGGGGCTCCTAGGGTTAAATATTCTATGGATCTCTTCGGGGCAATACTCAAGAATCATTCTCACACGAGATATTACTGCATCGGTCATCATATCCATATTTTACCCTTCCCATCCAAGTAAGGTATTAAACACGATTAGTATCGATTACTTATTGCATGTTAATACTCGTCCCAGCCTATCAGCCCAAGGGTATTTGGACTTGTAATCCTAAGAGGCAGGAAAAGGGATAGAGGTATATATGGAATTTAAAAGGATAAAAATACTAGAGTGTCAGTAAAAAGAAATAGCAAATAAGTAGGGAAACGAACAAACACTCAGAGGCTCATACAACCTCTTAAATCACATAGCAACTAGTTTAGCAAGATTTGCATATACTATTTTACTCATTAAAGTTAAGAAATTAAACGGCAGACGGATCAGTTTAACACATAGAACTAGATAAAAGGTCAACATTAGGCAACTTAGATCCAATTTTAAGGATTTGTTGTACTTTAAAACAAGTCACTGATTTGGGTCCCAATTTCAGAGAGTGAAAGAAGCAGAAGTTTGGGAAAATTATCGAAGTTCAGAAAAAGATGTTTTGAAAATAGGCAGAATTGTAAAAGTAGAAAGTACAATAGAGTTTCCAAAGGTAATATGCTTCAAAGAGAGAGTTTGAAAATTATTTTGCAAACTTTATTAAAAGTATAGACAAAGAATTGTAAAACAGTTGGAGAGAGAGAAAATACGGATTTAGAGAATTGCCAACAGGTTTGGGCGAGTTTTACTGGGAAATGTTGGAAATGCTTGCCAGATTATCCATATTTTAAGATGGATTTAAGCGAGTTGAAATCCTGCGGGTAAGATATCTATACCTTGATTTTTATCGACTCGTTACTTCTTTTAAAACATTAAGGAAATGAGCATTACCCTACTGTTCTGCCTATCGTTTTATGCATTGTCTTATGGGCAAGATATCTATATGCAACAGGTTGTTTAATGTTTCCTATAGGCAAGATAACTATTGATTTGCAACATGACTGAGTATTAATTCCAATAGACATGATATCTAAGTGATAGAAAAGAATACGAAGCCTATAGACATGATGATTTCTAGGTGGTTCCCCACATTAAGCCAATAGGCATGATTTCTAAGCGATTTAAAGAAATAAAATTCCTATAGGTATGATATCTAGGCGACTTGCAGTAGTAAAAGTCCTATAGGCATGATCTGCACCCATTGGCATACAAACAACTAAAAAGTAAACACCACTCCTTACCCTTACTACTATATTCCCCAAGTTTTATTACAAAGTTACTATTACAAAGCCAAAACATAAAATAAAATAAAATACATCATAGTCCACAACTAGATCCAAACTGCCTAATGCAATCTTGATATCCAATACATGTGTTTCCCCAATCCGCATTCCAGATTTCAAGGTCTTCTCATAGAGTGTTTCAAAGTTCCAAGGAGCTTAAGGAGCCCAGGCAATGCTTACACTCTAAAGATTGAATGTTGTAGCAGAGTAGTTCAATGTGTGGAATTACCAGCCCTTAGGCATTTAAGTTTATAGGGAACTCTAGGGTCCCTAAGCATGGCTTACCAGAGGGAGGTAGAATTTAAAAGCTAGGAGTAAGTGCAAACTAAGAGAGGAACCTTACCAAGAGGTGGTCATACCTAACCATGGCATAGGCTGGCACACCACTAACCTCTCACTCTGGTTAAAACAAATAAAAGCAGACTCATAAAGAGTCAAACTTAGGTCTGAATGATGATCAGGACACCAAAAGACCAAAATTAGAGCTCACCATATTTAGGGGAAAGGGAATGGGAAAACAATCGAATAGAGATTCAGAAGAGTCTAGTTCTGAATAACATACAGGTATTCATAGTGCTGCTATGAACCAGAACAAACTCACATACAAAGGGAATATGGGAAAGGGATTAACGTGCTTGACAATAATTAAATAGTGCAGGAACGCAAAAGTAAACACACAAAGAAAAGGGGCAGAACAAAAGAAATTGAACAAGGATGCTATTTATTATAAAAGAACATACCAGTTATAAATTTAAGAATAACAAGATAGTAACAGCAAATAGACAGCCAAGAACAAACAAGAAACAGACTCAAGAAACCCCCAAGTGTCCAGGAGTTCAAACAGCAAGTAGTGTAACTGTAGAATGCTCAATAATAGAGAATAGTAATAGAAGCAGTAAAGAAGAGAGATAAATTCTGATTTTTTTGTTTGCAGTCAGAATTCCATGATGAAGTGAAAAGAAAAGCATGCATTTATACTTGAAATCAGACACACAAGCAAGGAAAGAAAACTAGTCGAGTATCAATCACAAACCAATTAGTAGAAGAAGATACTCTTAATTAAGGAGTCCAAAATTTTAACGCAAAAGGGAAGAAGTTCTTTGTAAGGCCCCGTGAAAATGAGTGCTCAGGTGTTAGCAGCTCATAGAGTCGAGTCTATCCATGGGGATCAGATCCTTTTTATTGTTTTGAACTTAAAAATGTGAAATTGATTTTTTCCAAAAAATAGTCAAAATGTAGTCCTGAATACGGTCGCTGATCAGCTATGCAGACCGCATTCCTCCCGTATAGTGAAATAGAGAGCAACCAATTTTTGAAGTTAAAAATGCGGTCAAATCTGCGATCGCATAATCAATATGTGGACCGCAGATTGATCGCATATTTTACCTGAGGAAATTCGAAGGTCAGTTCTGCGGTGCATTATGCGACCGAAGAACGCAAATGCGGAGTTCATATCTACCGCATTCCCAACCCTCGAGGTATGTATGGTTAACTGTGAACCTTGTGAAATCGCCCCGTGTTAGGTGTGAAATTGTTAATAGGTTATATTCATGTGGAAATCATTGTGAAGCTTTTGTGTTGTATATTTGTGTGGTGATGCCTTGTGATGAAAGTTGTTGAACGTGTAATTGAAGAGTTTGTAAATGGAAATAATGTGGAACAATGGAAAATGAAATAATGTGGAACAACATGTGTGATTTGTTTTGAACAACGGTTGTGGTAATCTAAATTGTGTAAAAATAGATGAACATGAAGAAATTGTGTTGCTGGTTTTGGAATTGAACTGTTGTTGCTAGTTGTTGAATTCCATTACCCTTATTGTGGATCTATGTTAACAATGTGCCATAGTTGATTTCTTGTATTTGTTGTTGTGCTGTTTGTTGTTGTGAATTGATAACTATCAGGCTGGGTCGGGTTGCGCGCCGCAACACGGTGAAATAAGGTGTGGGTTGGGGTGATAAGGGTGGATGAGGTAACAAGGGTGGACGAGGCAATAAGGGTGGAAAAATGTGATCCAATATCACTATTTATATGAATATGAATCATGAAATGATAAATGTGGAAATGTGAGAGGAGACAGCAGGAGAGTTTGTAACCTAAGGGGCACTAAATACCCCTTTGTTTGACTACTTGAACCATTTGTTGTGAAATATTTGGTAGTTGCTCCATGGTTGTAACTGTACTATTATTGTTCAGTTCTCTACTTGTATATGCAATTCGGTTTGAGTTCACTTGGTACAGAGTTTGTTCATACATGCCAGTACAATTCAAATGTACTGATGTCCCTTTTGCCAGGGGCTCAAAATTTTTGTTATGATTGTAGGTGGATCCGTGGCATGCACTCGAGTCCACCATTCGTAGCTCCTCTGTTAGGATTTATGCCCGTCACTAGAGGGGGGGTGAATAGTGCGGAACGAGAATATTGATAAATATTGCGGAACTAAAATTGCAGGAGTAAAGTAAATGCTGTAATTAAAATAGTAAGGAAAGAACACACCGAATTTATCCTGGTTCACCACAACTTGTGGTTAGTCCAGTCCCCGAGAGACTCTCTCGAGATTCCACTAACTCCGTTAAGCTTACGGGTGCCTAACAAACCGTTACACTTGCTCGTAGATGTACACTCTACAAGACTTCAACTTGCTCGAGGATACCTCACCTGAAGACTTCACCTTGCTCGTGGATACCGCACCACAAGACTTCACACACTAAGATTGAGGGTACTTAGCAAACCCGAAAATCAATGAGAAGATATGGTCTTCTCAAACTCCTTTCTCTTTTACAACAAGAACTCTCCCAAAAGAGTAGATAAAGAGATACAATATTAGCTCTATGAACAACTCAAAGTTGTCTCTCAAATGGCTCAAAAAAAGCTCTATAATGATGCACAAATGATATCAATATGTATATGAATAATGAGAGGTGTTGTATTTTCAATTCAGCTCAAAAGACCTCTATTTATAGGTGGTAGAAGTAGTATGTCCGTTGCTTTATTAGCAATCAATTATGCTAATTTTATGCTAAGATAATCGATTATCAGATTTGGATAATCGATTATCAGCTTACCGTTACAAAATCGGAAGCTGATTTTATGCAGGATAATCGATTATTGTGATATGCATAATCGATTATGTTGTTACACTGTTCAAAAACTGGCAACAGACATAGGATAATCGATTATGCAATTATGATAATCGATTATCCTATTCTACGGAAATTTCCAATAAATGGAATTTCCCAGAATAATCGATTATCACTTTTGCATAATCGATTATTCACAACTTACTTCAAAAACCATTTTGGTTAAAATGAAAACGTTAAAATCATTTTGTTTGAAGTATTTGAAATATGTTTATGATAAATATGATTTGATGAAATAATTTTATGCATATTTATGATGACCTATGTTGAGCCAAAAGACGAGATAACTTAAGCGTCGCTCTTACATTGGTTCTACCTAACGACCTACGCCTTGGGTCTTCGGTCTTGAACTTTTGAGCTCGTCTTTGGCTTTTCCATGCAATCCGTTCATCAATATGCTTCTCGGTGTTCAATCTTGATTGTTTGTCATATAATAACTTTGTTTGACACTTGACTTCATTATTTGTCATTCATCGACTTCGTTGTTTGTCATTCATCAAAACCTATACCTGAAAATCATGCTAATACAACCAAAGCGCACATATCATGGATAGAATGATTTTCTACAATTTTCCCCTTTTTGATAATGATAAACAACAGGAGATATGCATATCGGATTCCCCCTAAATTCATACTATATCTCAACATACAATTCATTCAAACAATTCCCCTTAATGATAATGCCCCCTAAAATAAGGCATACTATAATGTAGATTCATTCCCCCTTATTTGATGCATATCGCCTAATTTCTTCCCCCTTTTGGCATTAGCAAAAAGAAGAGTATACAAAGGCTACATTCCCCTTTTGACACTTCCCCCTTTTGGGTATATCAATTGTTAGTGTCAAGAATAAAATAGGAATTACATTGACGATATTTAAAAATCATACCCACATGAAATAATACCAAATGTTGGTAAAAACATAACAACCATAATAACGGTTATTTTTTGCAAATCAAATTAATTAAGAACATATCAACAGTTAATTTTTAACAAACCAATAGTTGTATTAAAAACATGAATCATTTATTTTTCAAGAATATATCAACTGTTATTCAAACCAAAAATAATATTCATCAAAACATGAATCAATTATTATTTTTAAAAAAAATAATTGATATCAATTGTTATTCAAGATAAGAGTTATCAAAACATGAATCAACAAAAATAATTAATATCAATTGTTAACAAAGATATATTAATTGTTAACACATATCAACTATTACGTTTTTATTAAAAATATGATAACTAACCGAAATTCCCCCTCGATGCAATAAGGTTTCGTGCTTGGTGCATCTACTACGATATTGTAGTCTTCAAGCACACCTGCAAACGTACCTAAAAATAGGTTTTCGGTACCTAGGCACTTTTGGGTCCTTGGCGGTTAGGCAAATAATAATCATAGCCAAAAGATAAATCTCTATGTTTTGCAAAACATACGGGTGTTATGTGTCCTACCCGGTTGCAATAATGACATATAACATTCGGGTTGTGCATATGTCTTGGTTGAGCCAAAAACGTTCTAGGTGATCTAAAGTCATTATTCCTAGACATATTGCGATTCCTAGAGTTATTTCTAGGTGGTCTAAAATGATTCATTTTAGACTCATTACCAAAATTCCTAGAGTTGTTTCTAGGTGGTCTAAAATGATTGATTTTAGACTCATTAGTGAAGTTCCTAGAATTATTTCTAGGTGGTCTAACTTCATTTCTATCATCCTTTCTTATATTCTTCTTAATTTCTTCAATTGTTTTAGGATCATCAACACTACGTTTTTCTAGTGTGTTCCTAAGTTCTATGTTCTCTATTTTCAAAGAATCGCAAGATGAACAATTAGAATTTTGATCAATTGAAGAATCTTCATGCATCTCCTTAATTTTATTTCTAAGATCAATATTGTCATTTTCCAAAAAATTATTTTTCTCTTCTAAAACTTTAATTTTCGCCTTGGCCTCTTTGGAGATTTTTGAAGACTTTTTCAATTCATCATATAATTCTTGAAAAGCTTCTTGTAATTCTTCATAAGAATAAGAGTTAGAATTACTTACCTCTTCTTCCTCGTTTGCCATGAGGCATAAAGAGGCAGTTTCATCGCCCGAGCTGTCCGAATCCCATGTCACACACCTTTGGTGTTTGTTCTTCTTCTTGTCCTTGGATTTTGGACAATGTGATTTGGCGTGGCCAAGTTTTCCACAATTTTGGCATGAAGGACTTGGTTCTTCCTTCTTTATTTCCTTCTTCATAAACTTGTAAAACTTTTCAATTTTATCATTGGAAATAATATCATCATCGCTTTCCGAATCACTTACCTCTACTCTTTTAGAAGATGAGGCTTTGAAGGCAATATTCGAACTTTTACTTCTAAGATAGGGATTAAGAATTGTGCTTTCATAAGTTTCGAGGTTACCTCTTAGTCCATCAATTGTGACATCCCTGATTCCTATCGACCCTTGGATGGCATTGGCTTTGGAACGCCATTCGGGAGTGAGACTCTGTAGGATTTTTCGAACAAGATCTTTGTTCGTGTACACTTTCCCGAGAGAATGAAGATCGTTGACGATTTTTGAGAATCGTTCGAACATAATACCGATGGGTTCTTTCTCCCTCATTTTAAAGAGTTCATATTCATATGTTAGAAAATCAACTTTAGATTCTCAGACTTGAGACGTACCTTCATAAGTGATCTCGAGTTTATCCCACATCTCCTTGGCGGTTGTGCAACAAGAAATCTTCCGATAGTCATCCGGATTCACCGCACAATATAATAAGTTGATGGCCTTTGCGTTATTTTCAACTTTCTTGATGTCCTCGGCATCATATTCATCTTCCTCCTTTGGAACCGTGGTTTCCCCAACTTTCTTTGTTGGCATTTGTTCACCGTTTTTGATGATTTGCCACAAGCGAAGGTTATTTGATTGGATGAAGATTCTCATCCGCTCTTTCCAATATGTGTAATTTTCTCCGTCAAATAGTGGAGGCCTATAGGTGGAGTGTCCTTCGCTCATCATTCCTGCGTTCAATATTCTCAAAACAAATGTATGTCGTTCTCTCAACCGGCTAAGGCTTTCAGAGAGTTAGGCTCTTATACCAATTGTTAGGATTTATGCCCGTCACTAGAGGGGGGGTCAATAGTACGGCACGAGAATATTGATAAATATTGCGGAATCAAAATTGCAGGAATAAAGTAAATGCGGTAATTAAAATAGTAAGGAAAGAACACACCGACTTTATCCTGGTTCACCACAACTTGTGGTTAGTCCAGTCCCCGAGAGACTCTCTCGAGATTCCACTAACTCCGTTAAGCTTACGGGTGCCTAACAAATCGTTACACTTGCTCGTAGATGTACACTCTATAAGACTTCAACTTGCTCGAGGATACCTCACCTCAAGACTTCACCTTGCTCGTGGATACCGCACCACAAGACTTCACACACTAAGATTGAGGGTACTTAGCAAACCCGACAATCGATGAGAAGATATGGTCTTCTCAAACACCTTTCTCTTTTACAACATGAACTCTCTCAAAAGAGTAGATAAAGAGATACAATATTAGCTCTATGAACAACTCAAAGTTGTCTCTCAAATGGCTCAACAAAAGCTCTATAATGATGCACAAATGATATCAATATGTACATGAATAATGAGAGGTGTTGTATTTTTCAATTCAGCTCAAAAGACCTCTATTTATAGCTGGTAGAAGTAGTATGTCCGTTGCTTAATTGCAATCAATTATGCTGATTTTATGCCAAGATAATCGATTATCAGATTTGGATAATCGATTATCAGATAATCGATTATCAGCTAACCGTTACAAAATCGGAAGCTGATTTTATGCAGGATAATCGATTATTGTGATATGCATAATCGATTATGTTGTTACAGTGTTCAAAAACTGGCAACGGACACAGGATAATCGACTATGCAATTTTGATAATCGATTATCCTACTCTGCGAAAATTTCCAATAAATGGAATTTCCCAGAATAATCGATTATCACTTTTGCATAATCGATTATTCATAACTTACTTCAAAAACTATTTTGGTTAAAATGAAAACGTTAAAATCATTTTTGTTTGAAGTATTTGAAATATATTTATGATAAATATGATTTGATAAAATAATTTTATGCATATTTATGATGACCTATGTTGAGCCAAAAGACGAGATAACTTAAGCTTTGCTCTTACATTGGTTCTACCTAATGACCTACGTCTTGGGTCTTCGGTCTTGAACTTTTGAGCTCGTCTTTGGCTTTTCCATGCAATCCGTTCATCAACATGCTTCTCGGGATTCAATCTTGATTATTTGTCATAAAATAACTTTGTTCGACACTTGATAGAATGATTTTCTACATCCTCATCCTTCTATATCATCGGTATTCGTGTTTGCTGAGCCCCTTTCCTTCCGGGGCCTTGTGTGGCTCATACCACCATGTTTGTCTATTTTGGAGTCTTGTGTCCTTTTGCAAATGCATAGTCGAGGCCTTGACCGGCAAGTGTTGTACTATATTTCTCTTAGAGTCTCCATAGGCAGTGGCATGTGGGTTAGAAATTATGTATAAAGGTGTATGTTTTTGGGCGTTGTAAACTTGTATACCACGTTCCCTGTTAGTCATAATGTATGTTTTGTAAAAGATGTTCCCTGTTAATCATAATGTGTGTTTATAAAAGATAAATCATATGTTCTTTCAATTGCAAATTGGGTATCATTTTGCTAATTAACAAATAATGAAGTGGGGTAACACGAGGAAAATAGGAAAGGCACTCAGGTCCACTCGACTGAGGATACCCGGTTGAGCGCCGGTCATGCCCTCGGATTTGCGGCGTGACATTATTTAAGGAAAGCGAATCAAATAAATAGATTGGGGACAGCATGACAACAAGGGTAAATACATGGGGTCTTAATTAAGGAAAGGGAATTCTGAAGCATACGCCAAATTGAATAAGGCAAGAAGTGAATCAATTAGCACATAGTAAAATCATGGAATTAGGGATTCTCAAATCACCAATGAACCAAGTCATAAAATAGGGATTCGAGGGGTTCAAAACTAAATGAGGAGAGAAATCAATCGATTTTACACAAGGAAGTCTGAAATTCATTCCCAGATCAAATGTTATTTTGAGAGGGAACTTCTAACTATTAAAAGGACCTAAGTTTTAAACGTGCGAGGTTGGATTCAAACGAGAGAAAATTATCATGCAATCAAGTATCAGTGAGTAGAGGGCTAGATATAAAAAGAAAAAAAATATTAGAGAGTATGCAAAATGTCAGGAAACAAGCTCCGTAAAGTTTAGGAGAAGACAGAATCACATGGAAAACACAGATGAAACAACGTCATGAACTCATACATTAGGGTTTTAGAAACCAAACTAGTTCAGAGAAGAGAAGCAAACAAATCACATACAAGTAGTCCGAAATACCCCCAAAATTCTAGGGTTTTTCATTAATAAAGCTAAAGACGAAAGTAAGTAAGTCAGGCAAAGTAAACTCAAAAAAAAATCCAAAGGAATACAATGTTTCTTGGAAATATAATGAGAGAAAACACAGTACAAGAAATCACCAGGAACCCTAGAAGGAAACACAGTAAAAGAAAACACGTAGAAATCACGGTAAAATACCTCAGAGTCATAGAAGAGCAAGAATAGTGAGAACACCACTTGAAAATCACCATAGAACAAGTAAAATAAAAGAAACCTTAAGTCTGAGAAGACGAATAGTTTTGAAAGCAAGCTTTTGAAAGAGATTTTAAGAAAGCCGTTTTGAAACCTTAAAACATGCGTAGATCTAGAGAAGATCTAGAGAAATATAGAAAATATCTCGAAGAGCTAGGGTTTCAGAAGACCCTAGAAGTGATAAAGGCTTGGAAAAGCAGTTGTTCCTAGTCGAACGAGTCAGATATAGACTCATAGGAATAGGATACGCGAGATTTGAGCCAGAGATGGCCGTGGAACTTGAATCGCCAAAGGTCCAGATTCAACTCTTTGTGGTCAAGTCATGGGTCTTCACTAATAAGGCGTGTGGAGCCATAGGATACTGGTTGGTGGTGAAACCACCATTGATTCGAGTTAGAAAGTGGACGGAGAAGATGAAGGGAACTCACCGGAGAGGGGGAAGTTGAAGGTTCTATAGAGAATGATGGATCTAAATAATCAATAGTCGAGTTTAAATGGGGTAGGTGGGTCGGGTATGGTTTAGGTTTGGGGCTGGGTCTGATGGCTTTAACTGGGTCCGGAATCGGGGTTAAAAATAGGGTGTAATTACGGCTATGATTGAAATAGAATTGAGGCCAAAATTGAAATAACAATTTTTCTCTTTTGAATTTATAAAAATAATAAAAGACGTTAAAAATTTAAAAAAAAACACGAGGTTGGTAAACAATGTATATGTATTAAATTAAAAATATAGGTATTGATTTTGTAATTAAAATTGCTATTAAATCAGGAAATGGTCTAAAATTGCAATTTCATGCAATTTAATTTTAAAATACCAAATGTACTCATAAAATTATTAAACAAATCATATAAATTATATTTTTATGCAAATGTCATGATACAATAAACTGTTCTCTAAAATGGCAAGTTTTGAAGAATAATAATTGGGATTTGTGGTGTAAAATAGGTCATAAATTAGTTTTAAAATCCTTTAAAATTACAAAATCTTTTGGGATGCTCATATGTGCATACATATGCTATTTTGAGAGTACATTAAGTATAACATATATATAGGAAAAATTGGGTATTAACAAATGTCTACCTGTATGCATACATGAGTGACCCTCCCCTTTTTTAATAAAACCCCATATGTTATTACAAAATATTACAGATCAGAGTGAATTAAGAAAAAGTAAAATTACATCAGATATTTAAGCTACAACCAATAAGCCTAATTCATACTCAAGGTCTAACAATATCTGATGCACTAACTTCCAGTATCAGATTTCCAAAGCCTGTCTCTTATTTGGGATGTGTGAAAGTTTCCTAAGAGTTTCAGGTAGACTCCGAGCAGTGCTTACACCGCAAATATAATGCAGAATTAAGCAAAGTGATGTGTGGAAGAGACATCCCTCAAATACCCGTGTTCAGAGGGAACTTAAGGTCCCAAAGAAACGCTCATAGGATGGGGGCAGTGCATAGAATCTAAGAGAGTTTCCAAGTGCATAGAAGGTATTTAGGGAGGGCAATGGCAGGCTGGTGGTCATGCCCAGTCATTGGAAGTGCTGGCACACCCCTGACAAGCCTGTTAGCCACTTTTATTGGGAGATAGGATCCATTAAGGATCATGTCAAGACATGAGCAGCAATTTGGACACTGCCATGCCTGAACCATAACTCAAACACATAGAAAGGAGTAGGGGGTAGGGATTCAAAGTAGAAACATGTGTAAGAAAAGAACATGTATATTTAATATTAATCGCAGAGCATGGATAGTAAAACAAACAGGATTGAAGAAGCTCTATGTAAACATATTGGGATGATGGCGGAAACTAAATCACAATATACCTGTTTCAGGAAACAAGAAGAGAAAAAAAGAAGAAAAAGTCTTGTAAACAAAATTGTAATAAAAAAGTCCAAGAGATCTCAGAAGAGAGTAAAGTATTGAAAGACTATTGTAATTGTAAATGTTGAGGTGTGTGTGTAAAAGTATTCAATTCGAAGTATGTCAAAGTGTAGGAGGGTAGTCCCCTTTATAGTGCAGAAGGAAAGTAGAAAAAAGGTAAGAAAATAGTTCTGCAATCAATCACATAAAGTCTCACATTAGTTAAGGGATTCCGATTTCAAACGGGTAAAAGACAACTAAGGAATCAATTTTATTAAATATTTTCAAAAGTAACACAAGAAGGGTAAAATACATAGGGTTTACCGAAGGCAAAAGTCCAATGGTACATGATTTATGAAAAGAATAAGGTAAGGGAATCAATCAAACAACCACTAATCAAAATTACAAACTCTATTCGAATGAACCAAGTCAGGAAAAGGTAAAGGAGGTTCAATTAGAGTGAATCAATAACAATAATTCAAGCCCTAATAAAAGGAATTCAGAATCAATCAAAAGTTGGCAAAACCTTTTTTGTTAAAGAAGAATTGCTTTATACGAAGCACACAAATATCAAATAAGAAAGAGTTGCCATGTTGATTTGAAAATATCATCATAGAAAGAGTTCGGAGTCATAACAAAAAGTTTCCAGTTCAATTTTTATACTCAAAATAAGTCTGAGTGTGTAATGTTCCAAAGTAGAACCCTAACCCAAACACCAAATTAAACTTGCCAAAGAAAACCCCGAAATCCTAGGGTTTCAATCTTGAATCAGATACAGAGATGAGAAGGCAAGCCATCGAAAAGAATCTCAGGTCTCTTTTAAAGACTCATGAGAAACAAATGGAGATGAAGTAGGTTTAAAGCAACAAAGTGAAATAAGTTGATTTAAAGAGCATAAATTACATGTTTAAGAAAAACTGGAACCTAGGCAAGTTCAAAAGAGAATCAGGGTGATATAAGCGTATGAAACAGTAGTCAGACACGCTTAGAAGGCAAATAAAAGTCCAGTAAAGCAAACAAAGTTAAATAACGCAGCAAGAAACACATACATTAGAAGAATACTGAAAATTATAGCGAAGAACATGTAGGGAAACACAACAAATATTAACATATGAGCCTAATCTACAGCCAGAGTATAGTACAAAGGTAAAGAAGAGTCATGTACAAAAGAACAACACATGTGTGGTTGAAAAAAACACATGAGCATAATATTGACAATCACACATAAAGAAAAGATAAGGAAGACAAAAATATGTTTTTAAAAAAAATCTAGAAACCCTAAATTGAAGAGCAGCAATTTTAGAAAGAAAGATTATGGAAAATAATTTAAACATTTTGTTGAACACAAATATACCCTACAGCAGAGAAAACAAACAAAGAATAACCTCAAATATCTTAGGATTTCAGAAACCCTAGAAATGAGAAAGGCTTGGAAGAAAGTCTGA